>JAOBYE010226657.1:0-16902 GCA_025403585.1 Parazoanthus swiftii | reverse complement strand
TCTTTATTCAGTTATTATTGTAAATTAAATTTCCTTTCAATGTATATGGCTAATAAACTAAACTGAAACTGAAACTGGATTGAAACGACATCCGTTAATAAAAACAGACTTAAAGCGGCTTGTTCGTACTCTCGGAAGATATCAATATGGCTCTACTCTCACAACGAAAGACCTTCAATAGCAAATACGTCATTGTATGTTTGTCTATGAATTGTCAGGTTTAGAACAAAGGTTAAGGTTATTTATATTATACTATTATCCAGTAGCACCTTTCGTTCTCAAAGTAGGTGACTCGAGGATTGTAACTTCAAAGTTGCCTGGTTCTTTGAGCAGTGAATGTGGTGTAATTCTTTGCCGCAATCGTACCTCTGTTGTGTAAACTTTCGGTTACAATATATATTGTTTAGAGCAGTAACCGGATTTAAAGGATCTAGCAAACAATTTGTCTATTCAAATAATTTGTTACAGGAGGCGCTACCCCACACCTCTATGACATATGTAAAGAGCGATAGAATTAAACTTTGAAACAACATTTAATTTTATCACAACCTATAGAAACTCGCAGCCGTTTCACAGGCCTTAATAATGTTATTATGAATTTTAGTAGATTTTGAAGTTACATTACTTATTTACATGGGACGAACGGAATAGTTTGCTCGTTACAAAAATAAAAACTAAGTATAGGTATTTCATGAAGACTTAAAATCTCCAGCTAAAATGTGGTTGGCGAGAGGCAGATACCCCAACAACGAGTTCGAAAGAGGGTATGAAATATAATGCACGAAAGAGCAGTTCATTTCTCACATCTGGGTCAGCGGCACAATATTCAGCAGTCTTAAACAGTTATGCATCACCTGAAAAACACAGTTTTTAGGAACAAATACAGTTTTTTACCATATAAAATCAGGCCTGATTGGTTGTTATGGAGGAGGGGCATGAGAGGGAGAGACGCTATCGACTGTAATTATACTACTACTACTACTACTACTACTACTACTACTACTACTACTACTACTACTACTACTACTACTACTACTACTATTACTACTACTACTGCTACTGCTACTGCTACTACTTTTAGCTGATACTGAACAGTCAACCACTTGTAACCACACACCGGCCATTATATTACATTGCTTACTGTAAGTTTTTTCTAAATGTCACCTGATGTATTTTGTAATTACTGTAGCGGATGTTTAAGTTTCGCAATTTGTAGCACTTTTTATCATGTTAATACATGCATGCATGCCGAAGATAATTTTCATTAAGGTAAAAAATGATTATTATAAACACTGAAAATTAATTAATTAATGTCTCTTTGTCATATACGACAAAGCTCAAAAATGAACTTTATTATATCTTCGGCAACCAAGACTTTCCTGTTTGATTTATTTTGTATCCATTTTACCACCAGACTGGCAAGCCCCTGATTCTGTTAAGGTTTGGTTTTTACCCTAAAGTTACCTTCATATATAGCCTTTAAAAATGAAAATAATTTTTATAATACTTGAAAAGTGTCCATTTATACTCATTCGTGCATTGTCTTTCCCCCACTGATTCACAAGCAATCAGTCAATAAATTGTCTGAGGATTTACATTTATAACTAAAGAAAATCACTATGTTTATTGCTTTATTTATTCTTACACGATGTGGGAACCGGAGCACAACGAAATCCTCCCCAATGCACCTTCTCGAGTCAATTGACCTCTGAGTTGGTTTGTCCACGACTGCAAAGAAAGAGAGCTAGAAGCAGAAAAGATATTCAACTTTAAGAAATCTACGGAGCAGTGAACTGTCATAAATGACTGCAAACTGCGGATTAGAGTTATCTCTGCCAGTTTTCGCGTTTGGCTTAATCTTCCATGTATTCAAGTACAGTCTTTTTCAACTTAAGCTGAAAAATTTCCCCTCAGGTCTAAAGTAGTAATGCGCGGAAACTTTTTGGAAAATAAGATGTGTATTATGTTCTTTTCATCCACCTATTGTAATATCAGCTGTCTTAATGTAGACACAACGAATTTTTTGAAAAGCCAAAAGTTTGCATATTAACAGGCTTGTTGTATTGTTTGGCAACGTTGTTTTTGTAAATGAACGAGTAACTGTCGCTATAACACACCAAATACTTCTTGAAAGGACAACGGGGAAGCTGAAAATAGTAGAAAATGCACCGTTTTGGTCTTCCTACTAAGTTTCATTCATATTCTCAGTTCTGGTTTTATTAAAAGCTAAACAGCTGGAATTGAAAAATCCAACTTTTCAGTTGTTTTGCGAACGCTTTATAATCTGATCGTGCCATGCGTATAAACAAATTAATAACCTATTTTCAGCAATAGCAGTTGATAAAATTTGAGTTGAAGTGGCCAAAATGGAAACATAAATTATTCATACAACTGACGGCTAAGCTTTACAAGGTTTTTCTTAACATACCCGCGACATGTGCTCCTTCTCCGCGCTCTGTGATAATGGTCTCACGAGTGTTAACAGATCTTCAGCAACCTTAATAGATAAATACGGAAAAAGATTTTGTTTCGCAAAGTTTTACGCTTGAGATTTTCCTGATGTGCTTCGAAATGGAAGCCAGACCGCGAGCCAAAGACAGCCATCAAATTATAGTATAATTTTCCTGTAAACATAAATATGAGCATCTAAAACATGTGTCTAATCAAGATAGATGGCTCAATATAGAATTCAGTTTAACTCCACAAGCATAATGACTCCTAAAAAAGAAGTTCTGCTTCCAAATTCACTAACTTGGCAACACTCTCTTTCATCTTGGATTTTAAAATGTATACTGTTATCTTTTGTTTTAACCACACGCTCCGATTGTTATCTATAACAAGAAATGAATAAACCGAGTTTGCTGGTTACAACTATCTGTGAACAATAATTCACCTTGAAATTGTAATAATACAGCCACCCGAACTAGTGTTCTCGGGCCTAAATCTTTGTTGTGTAAGGCTTGCAAAATCGGTCCTTTTATGAACGAACTGATCTCCCCAAACCACTGCCATTAAATAGAAAAGAAAATATCATTGTTAAGTCAAATACTTTCTTAAACGGGAAAAACGTGGAGTTTTTCTTTTTCTAGTCATCGAAAAATATTTTCTTTACATCAAACTGTGACTATATTTCTGTCAAGTACTGTTTTTTTTTCGCTCATGAAAAGCTGCATGTTAAAAAATATTCCTGTTTTACATTGAATATTGAAGTATCACTCTAACTTTGTGATAGGCTCGTCATACAATAAACGATAGCCAGGCAGCTGGTTAAATTTTGCGTAATTATTTGCTTGAATTAATAAGTTTCGAAAGTTTTTTCTCTTCCAAAGAGAAAGGATCGGCAATTGAACATTTTTCATCCTTTAGAAACTTGCTCCATAAGTCCATATTTATGTTTGCCCTTGGTTAGTTCCTAAGTGCTCTGAAAAATGTGTACGAATAATCTATGATATCATAGTTTGCTTGTTATTTGTTATTTGAGATTAGCAAGTTTCTTTCAATTTACTCAACTGCGCGCGGGTGAGGGCGCTCATGGCTTCACTGCATTTTGATAAACGTTCTCATATCATCGCTTTTCACTCCCTTTGTCGCGTCCAAAGCACGTTTTTTTCCAGTGCATAAATCAAAAGTGTCGGTTTGGATCATGATTATTAGTCTGTATTTTATGTGAATTACGGGGATTATATTTGTCGCACATCAGCTTACTTCCGGTACAATATCATCTAGTGTTCGACAACCGCGTTGTCCCGAGGGACCAATTTACCTCGATCAAGTGTGATATGTCAGCATTCTGTTTGTGACCTGTAACAGTGCGGACGTCGAATTTATATCCGATTCTACTGTGGTGTTCATCGCAAAAGGAACGGACTTCGAGCCAAAAAGGTAAACAGAATGTTTTCTGAGGCTTTCTTCGCTCACATACAGCGAAAAATTTGCGTGTTTTAACGGCGAGAATTGTGTGGGTTTACTTTTGCCGTCTGATCAAGAATTGCCTCTACTTAGCCGCGGGGTAACACAAACATCCACAGCTTCAGTGTCGTGGCAAATTATCCAGCCTTCTATATTTACAATCTTTGCTGGTTGTGTTTAGCGAATATTTCAGATTAGCACATAAGTTGTGAAATCCATTTAGTGAATTTTTATTACAAGGCGAAAGTACGTGAGACACTGAGAAGAGGAAATCGGTTCTTGCAATACCCCCATTCGCGGATCAAATGCGGTTGTATATCACTTTCAAATTACACTTTTAGCTTGATGACTCCCATTTAAGTATTTTTCCAACTTCGCGAATTTCTTTTAATTCTTACTCTCGATACTTTAAATTTAATGATTCAGTACCTTTTTAACCTCTGAAGTGAGTCCAGTTGAAGCTTTGGATCACTCACTTCGATGACAAAATGAATGTTTAATTAAGAACAAGCTAGTATGTTTGTAATGTATTCAGTTGTCTATTTTGAATCACAAGCGTTTATCTTGTCTCAATGCTTTTGTAATTAGAGATAATTAGTTTAGGAGTGAAGCAGTGAAGCATGGAATAAGAGAAAAGATCTTTGACGCAATATTGGCGAACTGATAAAAGAAACCCGGATTTCTTGAAAGTGCGGGGACTTAGTTTCTGACCGAACACTTGTCGAGGTAAATTTTGGTAAAACTACAATAGCTTATATTGTGGTGACGACGTCAAACAGAGGTTCTTTATAAACTAAACTATTTGATTAGAGTAATTCAACAGCCGCATAATAGAACTCGTTCAAACGGACAAGGTTTTATTTGACGCATGAACGCGTAAATTTCAACTGAAACTGATACTAAAACTATAATCCGGCTGCAATCTTGGTAGTTTTAGCGGTAAATAGCTGTGTTATTGCGGTCTGTGAGTACCCAAGCAAAAATTTGACACCTTGAAACTAACCGCAAACATTTGGCGACAGAAACCGGTGGTCGTCCGTGTGTTCATAGTGGGAAATTGATAATGGGCCTCTTAAAACTGGTATAGCAACAAAAGAAACGAATGGTTCGTTTGGAATCAGGTAGGAGTAAAACTCAAACTCTTCACTTCACGAGACAGCTAAGTTAATATTATTGAGCGAACGACATTTTTTTCGCTAATTATAAAACGCCTAGTTCGAATTTCTTTTCGCCTGTACAAATAAAGCTATCAGCGGCCTTTCGCAGCCTTTCGAGAGTATTGGCAGGAGTTGTCGAAAGCGAAAATTCAATATGGGACTTGCAAAAATTCCTTTTTAATCTGTGACTTACAGCTGTGCAGAACTTTGACTTTATTTTCATAAATTTATAACGTTCTATTAGAAAGGAAATATCTTCCTGAAGTCAAGAGGTTTGGGCAAAAATATGCCGTCGGAGCTTTGTCTAAGACGGAAAGAAAGCACGGATCAAGCTCTACAATTTCCACTCGCATTGTACAGCGAACGAGAGAAGAAACAACAACAGATCAACGTAACATTTTTTTTCCAAATCACACAAGACAACTACCCGTTTGACAGAAGAACAGGTTTTTGTATTTAATTTCCCCGAGTTTCTTGATATGGTCAAGGACCGTTCTCTTGTATATTGACTGATTATGCGTGCATCCAGTGTGTCGCCGCGGTGCTGTCGATAGCCAACAGTAACGCCAAGTATATTTGTCTAACCTCTTTATTTATTTTAGTTTTGAAACAACATACAGTGTGTATCTACTTTCGACAGCGTTTTGCGTTTGTGCTCGAGGCAGTCTTTAGAGCTGTAGCAAAATTTCAGAGGGGCAAATCGATGATAAATATAGACTTTGCAACGGCATCTCGTTATATTTTTGCGGCGCACTCCCACCGCGAAATACGTTCGCCTCATTCTTATCACAAATAGCAAAGTAAAAACCTCAAACCCGCCGACTGTGTAAATAAAAAACAAAGGCTATGGCCCACAGTGACTTTGGATAAGTCGGTTTCCACATTTTGGCCACACTAGATACCTCTGCCGTCTTACATTTGAATCTTTATTTGATATTTCCTCTGTTAATTTCTATGCTAAAATTGTCGAAGGATCTAATTACACGTTTCCTGAGTGCCTAAACTTGTCGAACCCTTAAGCTTGTTCGGCGTGCTGATTTGCAGCGCTGTGTTGAGTGTTTTTGTCTTCTGTCAGTTCTGAAAACAAAACATACTATTTCGTTTGAGTTTTTGAAGCTCAGGGCATGAGAATTAACGCAAAGACGCTGCGAAATGCAGGATTAGCAGTTTTTGTAATCTAAAGTTGCAAACGAGGAGTGAAATGTAAATTTACTTTACGGAGACAAGAGGAAGCTTGTCGATGATTTTAGGTGCTAAAATGTGATTGACAGAAGAAAAAGTGTTTACAAAATGCATAGGTGATCGCCTGTCATCGCTGCGATTATAAGGCGTGTGTTATACAACAATTCCGAGGGCGGAGAAGAGCAATATTGTTCGATTGTTCTATAGCAGTACGTATTGCATCTTGGAAAAATATCACAAGGCCACTTTAAATTCACTCTGCAAAAGGCAGACTTTATGTAGGCGATATGTTTAGAGATCGCATTAAACTCGCCAAACTGTGGCCCGTTCGACGCGCTGTGTGACATATACTTAACTCTTCAATCAAAATACTATTGATTGGAGCAGGTGTTATGTCATAGTTCACGGCTCTGAGCCAATCAGATCGCTGGAAAGCTTTGTGCATGACACCCCATGCTGTTCCTGAGCCAATCATGTTACACAAAAGACACATCTGTTCGCTTCGTGTTCATCTCCTGTAACAGCTCTCACGTCGTTTGTCGATCGTCTATGCTCATATAAACATCAAGGACTTGTGGTGGACACGTTTTCTCCACCAAGAAGTGTATTTACGCCAAAAGGGGTAAGTTCTCAGGCGGAGTTCGCCAACGAAAAGCCAGATTTAGCGGTTGACTTCGACTAGACATTTTGTTAAGAAATTGGGAAACAATCGTGGCTCGGTGTGGACTGAGCCGCAAATGTACTTAGCCAAACTATTACGAGTTTATATTCATCATGTAGCACTAAAATATTCGTAGTGGTTGTCTGCAGGCGTATGAACTCGAGGGAAATGCTGCATTACTCTCAATTCCGTTACTTTCGCTCGCGGTACTGTTGAAAGTTAGGTCGGTTGAAGTGCAATCGTTTTAAAACAATAATCTTTTCGATCTTGTGTTAATAATGTAGATTATATTTTTACAACACATGTAATACCGAACAGAGCTATTTAGGACAAGAGTTTGCAAACGAACACGCCAAAAGTGTTCAGTAGCAAGTTAAATTTGTTTGATCGGGGATCCTTGCCGCGTGTTTATTGTTCGTTTCAAGATAGTGTTTTCAAACATTCATTTTGCGTGTGTCTTCGGCCATCAGTTGAAGTCGATATTAGAGACGGAAAAAGTTCGTGACCACAACGTAATCCGAGTCTTCAAACTCATCGTGTGCAGTTGAAAGTGAAACTTTTCTTTGCAAGTAATTTTTTTGGATGAGAAGTTAATTTTGTTTGAGAAAAATTCAAGGGTGGTATTTGAATAGCTCTCTCTTACTTTTCTAATCACGACAAACAAAAGATCGTCGACCGTGACACGAAACGCCTGTAAACTCTAAATTTTGACCACACCACGAAACTTGTCACAGAGACCGGATAAAGAATTAACGTACTCATCAGGATATAGTATTCTATTTGTTTCTTGTTATACAGCTTTGGGCGAGGGATGGAACGTGATTGGAAATGCGCTTCTATAATAAATGTGGTTTCTTTTAAATGTCTTTTCAGCAAACACAAGAACTGTTCAAGCGCGACCGCATAAGTTGACCCTATTTAGACCAGCGACGGGTGTCTATATAAACCTCCTTGGAAAGGAGGGATATATGGCCAGTGGATGTCATAGACTTCCCTTTCAGGGTAAGTTAATTCGACAGTTTGGTTTTTTATTTTACCATGCGTTACAGTTTTGTTCTGGGGAAGTTAATTGTCGAAATAAATTACGAATTGCATTAACTCGGAGGTGTTGAAATGTGTTTTTTTGGCTGAGGCCTCGGTTTTGTCAGGAAACATGTGTGATTTTTTATTGTGCCTTTTGTCAATGCAGGGAACATTTACCATCGAACTGCCTGCAGAGGACGGAATTAGCTGGATGTAGAAATAGCAAAGGCGCTGTTTGTGTAGGAAGTAAATAAGGCAAACGAGTAACAACTGAACCAGCGGGATTTGTTCATGTTCTTCGACCTACCGCTGCAGCTTACAATAACGGAGTCGACCAGAAGACTACCGGCAAGTTAAGGACTGTTTTTTTTTTGGAAATGAAGGCTTCTTCGGCCAGGAATTCTACCGGAATGAGAGCTGAAAACAATTCAACTGACAGTTTCAAGAACGTTGGGGTTGCAAGTTCTCCGAACGGTCCGTCATTTGAAGAGGAGAAACGATGTGATATTACTATTAGCAAACCAAAGCGTCACACCGGAAAAGCGAACATTTCCCGCGATATTGGAGACAAAAAACAAGTTGGGAATGAATCGCCGAAACTCACTTATACTTCAGAAGACGGGATTCATTACGAACCTGGAGGTTTGTTCAGAATTCTACGGTTTTTCATGCACGAACGCTTGTTCAATTCAAGATTATGCATTGTTTGCCTTATTAAAATAATCACTAGTAATTAATACAAAACACGAAAGATCGCTTTTTCTCAAAATTTGTTCCCATAAACTGTTAGTGCTATCTTTTCTCGTACAGTCGGTATATGCGAAGGAAAATGGCGGTCGTTAAGACTTATTTTTGTTTTGTTTTACTAACTTTTTGTCGTGTTTAAAGAACAATGTTCATTGAGGTACACAATATGGGAGGTCGACAGTAAATCCAAAATTTGCATGAGTACACAAAGAGCTTTTTGTTTATGGAATTACAGATTTAGTCCTCTTTATTTTGAAAGAGAATTGGAATTAAAAAGAGGGAAACAACTGCTTTCACTTACTGAAGAGGATAACGAAATTGGCGAGATGGATCCGTCTTGTATATTTCAAATGTTGATTTACCAGCTTCAATTGTGAAATAGCTGGCGGACCTCCAGATCTATTCAAAACAATCGATCGTGACATCAAAACAAACATTACTAACTGGTTCTTTTTTCCTTTCTTTTATCAGCTCTGTGATTTCAATAACTTTTTTTATCTGTCTGTTTTATAGATTGTGTATATATCGATAGCCAACGACCTGATGTGCCGTTCTTTATCTGTTCGGTGAAGGAATTTCGTATGGTAAGTGTTTGAGCCGATTTCCACAAGTTCAATTTATCTCAATTTGTGTGACAGCGTTGATAAGTGATAAATTTCACTTGCAGGTTTTTCATATCAGTGTTAAGCTTACTTCCTCGATATTTGAACAAACTCGTTATTTCAGATACTTTCCATCATAAAGTGTGTAAATTTATTTTGAATTCGTGGTTACAAATCAAGAACGTGCAAAAGTAGAATAATTATTTTGGCACCACGCTACATGCTTGTGGCGAATTCATCATATCCATATTAAAAATTCCTTTGTGTCTCGTTCTTGACGTGAGTTGATAAGCGTATTGGAGGATGTTAATCTTGCATGTAGGGATATCAAACGTTCAGACCGTCCACATTTCACCTTTTCCAATATAAGCTTATTAAATTCACTCGGATTTTAATTGTATATTTACACGTGAATGAACGACATCATGATAAGATGTTTGTTCATGTTTTTTAAAATGTACATAATGTTTTACATCGAGGTCATAATTTCAGCAAGGGCCTCTTTTAAGTGTGGGTTGATTGGAAAGATTTTATCGGCGATTATACCATGTGCCTTCAATTCGCGGTGTTTTGCTTCTGTGGGTAATTTAAGCCACCGTATAAATAACATCGTGCAGATTAAAAAGATAATTTCCGAGGCATTTCATTGTTTGGAAAACTTCCCTTCAAGTTGTAAATTATTAATTTTTGTGGCGTCAAATATCTTTGTGGAACATTAAAAGTTGAAATCAAACATAAGCAAAATATAGTTTTTCTTGTTTTTTGATTGGGTCCTGTGAGTTCAGCTATTCAAAGCATCCATTTAACTATTTTTTTTAGTAAAATAACTATTTTGCACTTGTAAGTATGAGGCAGGTGTTCTCAAACAGAATTGTAAAGAGATTAGGTGAATATTCAGTCAATGCTCAAGCACTCAATTAATGAAATTTTTTTAGTTTTTGATATTCTGAGTGAAAAAAAGTTTGATATATATGATTTGTTTTGGGATCTATTGTTCAGTCTTTTTGTTGTAAATCAGAAATTTGTAAATTATAAGTCATTCAAGTAAGTTAGCGAATTCTAGATTTTAAATTCAGTATTGAGAAAAACATTATAAAAACCAGTATTAGGTACATTTTAATTATCTAAGTTCAATGATTCATTCTTTTAATAATTTCTAAACATCATGACCCATTTGACTGTCTTTTTATGGCAGTATTTGTTATTGATGTCTGTTGTTAGTGCTGTAAATAAAACTTATGCTAAAACATGTTCTTTTTGTAATGATGTACTTGAAAGTCAAACAATGAATGAAGACTAAATCCCCTTTGATTTTTTGAAGAAAAATTATAATTTATTTGATTATCATGTAGTTCCCAAATGATCTCTGATTTGAGTCTTTATCCTTTTAAAAGCAACCAAATGAAATAAATAAATGGACATGCTGCATATCTTCCATTGAAAGCAGACTTCTATGATAAATGATTAATTGCTTTCTGTACATTTATACTGTCTTCTAACAGTTTCGAGCATTAATTATAACCTTAAAGTGTGCTGTGTTAGGCCTATTCCAAGCATACTCTATTATAGCCTAGTATTTTATGATTGTGGCACACTATTTTTTGACCTACATATAAAACAAGTCAAGACCAGCTTAGCAATTAGCAGAAATACATTTCCCATCATGCCTTGTGATCTGGTATAAATAAACTTTTGGTAGTTCCGTCTTTCTTGAAATAGCTGTCTGTTAAAGAAAGATATTTCTGCAATAACTATAGCTCAGTACTTGGCCTGATTCAACTGTTAAATATTGATTGACTTTAAATTTTGTCAGGTACATTCATTAACTTTTCTTCCCTACTATGTGTAACTTTCTGTCTTATGAATTTACATAACTTATACTGCACAGTATTACTACGTTGGCTGCCAAACATTCAGTTTCAATTGAACAGAGGAAAATTTGAAAATTGTAAATTAGTAGAACTTTTAAGTGAGGTTTTGAAATTAATTCGTCTTGGGATATTTTGTGATTTTGATTGAAATGTCAAGTCTACGTTATAAGCCCTTTGAGCACTTCTGAGTAAATCACATTTGAACTTGGATAAGTCGTTCATAAATGCGTTTTTTCCTACAGAGCAAAAGAGACAGTTTAGTTGTGTCAGTAAGGTGGTATTATCGTCCCTCAGAAATCCCAGACTCAGTGTACCAGCTGCTGGTGCAAGATCGAAATCATGAGCACGGTAAGGCTACTTCTGAACATGTTCATCAAATTTGTTACAAGTTACTACAAAGTGTGCATTTTGATTATGAGAAAAAGCAAGTTCAGCTTTTTAAGTTCCACCATCTTGTGCTTCAATTCATTAACAGATCCTTCTCTTCAAGCCTGCTTGGTTACAGATCCCTACCTCCCTTCATGTAGGTTCTCTTTTACATCACCTCAGAGCTTCCTCCCCCATACTCCACCTTTTCTGTACTTAAAGCAAAAACTGTATGAATACTTAATAAATGATGTTCCCATTCCTTGTAGGTTCAAGAGATCATATACTTGGAGATGAAGCAGTGAAAGAAAGGGAACTTTTCATATCAGATGCTACAGACGTCTATCCAGCTGTAGCTTTGAAGTAAGTTTTGTTGCCGTTATTAGATTACATTGGTTACAGACATTATGTACAAACTAATAGCCAATACTTTCTAGCTCGTACTGAAGATTGCTACTTGATTGAAATTGTATTTTCAAGGATCAACAGATTTTATTGTCATCTTTTCATTTAGTTTCCAAGTGTATAACTGTCAGCTTATCGTGATTTCTTTCAGGGGAAAGTGTAAAGTTCGGCCATTTTCGGATGTGTGCCAAAGCCTGAAAGAGTTCATTACCAACACTGACTGTTTTTTCTATGTTCTTGGTTACAACCCAGAAACGAGGTCAGTTACTTTGTGTAAAACAATAAAAAATTGCAAATATTATAAATTTTATTTTGTTACTGGATTATATGATCTTGGCCTAGGCCTGATTGTTCAAAGCCCGATTAGTGCTAATCCTGGGTTGGAAGGTTGTAAGTCAAATTTATATTTTTCATTTTATTTAGCTGCTGGTGTCAGCAGTGCAACTGTTTAATTTTATTGTTAATCCATTATTGAAATGTATTCAGGGTGCAAATTAAGGGCCTAAAAATGTCAAATTGTTGGACAAAATTGTAGGCCAAAAGTGAAGCAAACTACCAATTCAAATAAGAACTTATATGGAAACGTTCTTATCTCCAAAAGAAAAAATGAAAATTTGTAGGCCAGATATCATAAGCATCAATTTTTAGCTGAGTGAACACCCTAAATATGTCATTATTTGATCATGCTGATGTTTTTTTTTCCTTTTTGATGTTTATAGGAGACTTGCCAACACAAAGGGTGAGATCAGAGTAGGGCCCAGCCATCAGGTATGCCCTTGTTATAAACTCTTGAATTTTAACACGAGCATATACACAGTACAATACTGAGCACAATAGCTTATCATACTGTACATGTTGTATTGAATTTGCAGGCTACTATACCTGAGTGTATTATGCAGCACCCACAGACACGCCCTGGTAATGGTTCCTTGGAAGCACGAGAATTGCCCAAGGAAAAACTTGTGAGTAGAAGTTGTGGGAGAGACTCATTAAAGGACTAGTTATTCCACAGATACATCCAATTTTAAAGTAAAATCTTCTCTTGCCATCTACCCATCGTATGTACAAGCTTTTTATTCCCACTAAGTTTATCAACATTTAGATCCTCTCTTTACAGTATTGATTGGTGAGTGTAAAGTAAGTAACAAGGTCAGTTTGAGACTAGCAGATTGATCATGAATTTTTCTAAACTCTCTAAGATAAAATGCAAATTTTTCCAAACTTGTTTTAAATTAATATGAAATGATCTGAGACAAGCTTGTGATGAGAGAGAGATATGATAAATTAAGAACAAATTAATATCATTACTGCAATAATCTCTGTTGCTGATAAAGTCGATAAAGAGTAACAGCGTCCACCAACTCTCCATTTACTACACAGGTCTGGTGCCCACAGATGCAAGACTGTGATTTAAAGTTGTACCTTAGGGCAGCAAGGTTTGTACTGCATAGTAAAGTTGTTTAACAATGATCAGTTTTTGTTTTCCTTTTATGCAGCTGTGCATTGTAATTGTGTTTGTCTGCCTGTCTGTCTGTAAGTCGATGGTCAATGTACATGTCAGATGCTGACTGTCTGTGTTCACTGGTCAATAGATCTGTCTGTCAATTTATCTGTTAATCAGTCTGTCTGTCTGACTCTCAGTGTTCTTGTCTATTGATTTTATCTGTTGACCTGTCTGTCTGTCCGTCTGTCTGTCTTTGTGTATGCTTGTCAGTGTTTATCTTTCTCTCTCTGTCTGTTCATCTGTGTTTGTCTGACCATCAGCCTTCCTACTAGTCATTGTTGTCGCCTGTCTACTGATTTGTGTTGTAGATGGGCTTGGGAATGGGATACTTGGGAATGGGATGCTTGGCAAGGGGGTGGTTGGTAATGGGGTGTTTGGCAAGGGGATACCAGGATCCAGAGATCAATACTCCTATGTTGTATTCACCCACTAGTGTGTCAATGTGTCTGTTAATCCATCAACGTTGGTTTTCTCTCGGTATGTGTAGAAGCATTGCTCAGTATGCTGGTATGTGTAACGGCGGTACGCCTGAGGATGGCTTCAGAGCTCTCCAGCAGGATGCAACGACCAGCAATGCATTGAACGTGGTGAGTACTGCGTCCTTTCTTACATAACATGAACCAGCAGACATTTAATGTATGCATGTTAATGATAGTTCCAGAAAATTCAAAAACAGGCAAAGTTCTCACTGCAGTCTAATGTCAAAATATCATTATTTTTCCTGGTTGATGTTAACCGTTTAGACTTAACTCTTCTGTGCAGCATTTGAACTGAAGAGAGGAAACCATTGCTTTATTTTGTGAGTTGAATCTTCAATGCTATTTTCAGCTCCACGAGAGTGGGTACGATGCTGCAAAAGCCTTACAAGTGCTGGTCAAGAGACCTTACCCCAAGGAGCTGAGGTCCAAGTGGACAGACGATGAGACGGTTAGTTGTTATTTTAATGGCACAACAATCTTTTGGGTTTAAGAGAACTGATCTAGAATTTTCTTGTTACTTCCCCATTCCTTTACATGACAAGGTATTGTTCTTCTAATTAGGTCTTGGGTGAGGACGTGTAAAGGGAAATAACACAGATTAGTTTAAAACGCTAACAAGCCTTACCCTCTTTTCAATCTGTTGTAGAAAAAATTCGTTAAAGGGCTGAGACAGTTTGGCAAGAACTTTTTCAAGATCAGGAAGGAGTTGTTACACCATAAGGAAACGGTAGGTTGTGCTTGTGTGTGTATGTGTTTCTTTTTAATGCAATATATTTGTGCAATGTTGGTGTTTGTGTGTTTTCAGCAAGAGAGATTTGTGGATGCGTACACTCTTTTTCTTTGTTAAGAACCAGTAAAATTTTACTCAGCTCAATGTTCTTATTTTTCCGGCAACATCAGCCTCAAAATGTTCATATTTTGTTCTCAACGATTATGTTTTCCGTAGGGGGTTAAACTCGCCTAAAATTCGGTAAGGTGCTTTTGCTTTCGGGCTCAGCCTCAGTGTCCTTAGTAATAAAAAGAGTGTATTTTCTTTGTTTTCTTCTTGGAACGCCAGCAATTCAGAGTTGTTGCTCAACCGAACCGGTTCTTTGGTTAATAATCTCCGCATTTTCTTTCCAGTCCGAGCTGGTGGAGTATTACTACATGTGGAAGAAGACGCAGTCAGCACTTAGCTCTCGTCCCCACAGGCGACGCCGTCATAACGTTCTTAAACGCAAAGTTCACACGCGCGCCTCGAGAAATATCGCCAGTGAATACAGTAAGTATAGAGTAAAGGTGTCGTACGGTCATTGTTATTAAATTCAAACCTGACCTGTATCTTACCAAAACTGTTTGTTTGTAACAAAAAATCACTAGCACTCTGTAATGTAATGTAGCTGTATAACATGCATTGCGCACCCTGTTGCACGATGATCATTTTTTTCATCAATGTTGCATTAAAATCGTCTCGTGTAACAACACTTTGACATATATAGTAAAGTTTATAAGATACTGTGAAGAATATAGACCGTAACGATCTTGTTTCTTGTCTCTCAGTCGATTTGAGCTCGTGCAGTGAAGATGCTTATGATAGCGAAGACAGCGAACGAGACATGAGGTAAACGATAGTCATTCTTGAAAGAGTCTGGACCTTATGTTATTGACTTCTCTCCTTACATTGCTTTTCTACTTTCTTGCAACTTTCACTGTCGCGCACAGAGCGAAGAAAGGGTTTTGCTAGTGATAACAATACCTGTTAACATCCGTGATATTTTTGCAGTTTAATTGTTTATCTTCTTAAGCCTCACCGTTCTTATGAAAAAGAGTGCACCTGCTGTTTTTCAACCTCAATGTCCTCAGAAAAAAATGCCTGAACAAAGCAAACCTGTTTCTAAAGATTCTTTGTCGAGTTAATATTCCTAAATGTTCATTTTTCTCGTTTTCGTTTCATCTTCACAGTTTGTACTGCTGTCGCCACTGCTACACGACAGACTCGAGAAACTGGCATCATGGCGGACAGAACAAGGTGATCCTATGCGTCGAATGTCGCATTTTCTACAAGAAGTATGGTAAAATGCCGAATATAGAAGAAGCGCGGGACCCACCTCCCTTTATGTTCAAGTCCATAGTGGAACGAGAGCTGAGGGAAGAGGATGGTTTATATTATTTGAACAGTAAACACGGCCTTCGTTCTCGTCGAGGGGCTGCGCTTTCACAAAGCACGCTTCGATCTGGGAAATTAAAGTCTTCAAGTCCGGTGGAAGGTAAGTTAAAGTCGCAATTGGTTGTGGACTATGCATCTTCAAAATGCAGGCTTCACACGGACGCATGAAACGTCCTGAATTCAGAAAAATAGTTAACTTTGTTCTTTATTGGTTTCCAGAAACAAATAATACAATGTACATGATGAACATTTCCTAGCAAAATATGAAAAAAAATTAAAAGGAGAGCAAAAATCCCTGTGTTGTCATTGTATCTACATATATATTAGAACCAGTTTCATGAATTTTTAACTTGTTAAAAACCTTGCAATAGACGGCACTGAGAAACCGTAGGTTCTTGTCACGGATGTGTGTGGATTTTAAAACCAAACCTGCTACTTGTGTAGCCTTGTGCCTGTGTTTTTTACTTTTATGTTAAGGTAGATGAGATACACCAAGCCAGAAAAATGAAGTACATTAAAGTTTGCCTGCTTTCTTTTTGTCTAGGTCTAACGTTACGAGAATCTCAAATTAATGGCCGACGACTTGGCGTAAAGATGAGTAAGCCCGCTTCACCGTCCAGCGGTAGTACAAGTAGCAGCATGAGCACAAGCAGTGTCGCGTCCAAGGAGAAGAAAAAGGTGAGAGGGCAGTGGACTGTTACCAAGTGAACATGTCTTGCTGTTTCACTCTTAATGAATGTACCAAGACCCGGTTCTTATTTCTTGCTTTTGGTGGCCCTGTGATATAATCTGAAACGGCTAGTACGCTCGTTAAACAGACACAAGACTGACTCATTTTAAAATCAGCGTA
>JAOBYE010226656.1:0-32519 GCA_025403585.1 Parazoanthus swiftii | reverse complement strand
CGATACGAAAACGCTACGTGTGGACGCGATGTTTTTTGAAAACGGAAAAAAAAAGTTGCGTTTTCAAAACGAAAACGTAACCGTGTGGACGGGGTCTTAAAGACAAGCACGTCTACTTCTATTCAATTAAGGGATTAATACAAGTGTGATATTTATGAAAATTTTTATTTATTTTAAAAAGACACGCTATAATACATCTTAAAGGCTGACCTAACACGTGGCTGTCAAAAGAAAGTACATTTTACACCTTTCTAAAATTTTAAAGTGCCAAAACCTGACGTAATTTTTTAAAAAAATAAAAAATAAAAAATTCTCAGCGGTTTTCCTTTTTGTGCAAGCAAGTTTAACACAATAGAAAATGGGGATCATTGAATACATCTTTGTGTTAAATGCAATTGAATGGTAAAAGTAAGGTGTATCTAAGGCCCTGTCAAGTTGCCAAGGCGACAAAAACTGCAATGGCAGTACAAGGGTTAATATGCGAGTTTCAGCTGATGTAATGTTTACAAACAAGTCTTTTCAATTCGTAACACCCTCGAGACATGATACAAAGAAACCTTTGTCTCGAACAGCCAATCAAGAGCTGATAGACTCATTAATAACAATAAGTGAAACCCTCCTATAAACTAACAACAAGTGAAATAAATTGCCATGCGATATGGGTAACATGCTTTTCATTACGTTCACTGACAAAGGTTAGTGGCTGGTGTGAAATTCATTTTAAACAAACAAAATATTACCGACGAGTTGCTGGTTTAGTTCATTTCGCAATTTTACCATAGCCAAGTAATCAGGAAAAATTTAGAGTTACTTCGAAACATTTGCAAACTGTTATGGTGTAACGACAGCTAACTGTTATGTTAACATTCACAAACTGTTATGGTGTAACGACTGCCTTTTCCCGAAATACAAAGTTACCAAATACAATCTCCGTAAACTAAACACCCTCTCCCTCCCTAAATACAGGACCTCAAGATATGGAAACAGTTTTTTGCCATCGGCCATTTTAATAGTTCCCTTTAGTTTTTTTTTTATCTATTCCATTCTCTTTTTATACTTAGTAGTTTTTTTCCCTTTTGTAGTTTGTAAATTGTAACTAAAATTTTAATTCTATTGTGCAAACATTTTATTGTGTGTAAATCAACATTATTCAGTTTTCACTGCAAAGTTGACAATAAAGCTTATATTATATTATTAAACCACGCCTTTAACTCGTGGCATTCGCTAAACATACAGAAACGTACATGACGTGTGTGGTCCTCATTAAATGCGACATTTAAACCCATTTAATACGCTTTACCGTTAACAAAGTAAATGCCCGCTGAAGAATGGTTAACTATAAATTCAAAATCGTGGCGCCATTCCAAGGTGTTTCACCTCGATGGCTACGGCCTAAGAAAAGCTAACTTTTGAATCGTTTGCGAAAAGCAAGCAATGGAAAAGTAAGAAGTGCATAGGGCAGTACAATAAGCAGATACATTGGATCACAAGTTCGGTCCGTATTCCCGATTAAAGCCTGATGACCGGATATAGTAAAACTCCACCTTACTTCATTATACGTAATTATGTTTAGGTGGCGCTAAAACCTGGCGACAGAATTTTTTAAAAATCTTCCTTATTAAAATATGCTTCTTGATGGGTAAAATGTTTTGGATACCATGAAAAAGGAGGTTCATCGACTACGTTTTGTGTAAATAGCGGTTGAATGATAAAATTAGGTTGCAATCGAGGCCGTGTCAAGTTGCCACAGAAACAAATTTCCGTTGGGAGTACAGCTAAGGGTTGATCAACTGAAAAGTGGTTGTAACACTAGCTAACAAAAACTGGCCAGAAAGCCTTTCGTAAAGTTCAGCGGCACAACACTAACAGAAAACAATGGGAGCCACCTTAATCTTGTTTTTAATCGATTTTTTTCTCGATACTGCTACAAACAGTTTTTTAGTTCTTAGTTAAGGGTCAGTAAACGCAGTTTAGCTGCATTTATTTCAACTTTTAAAAGAAAAAAAATAGCAAAGGATTACATTTTCTGGTGCAACATCGTGCATTTTTGAGTCTTTTCCGTGAGTACTTTAAAGTTTATGAAGTGCTAACGTAGCCATTAACAGTAGTTAATCCCAGCATTAGGTTCAAGCGGCAATAATAATAATAATAATAATAATAATAATAATAATAATAACAAATAATAATAATAATAATAATAACAGTAATAATAATAAATTGTTACAAACGATAATAACAATAAATAAATAAGTTTTTACAAGCGGAAGGTTGACAACATTTCAGACAAAAATTTTTAACATTATACATGACGATAATAATTCTACTACTACGTCATGAATTACGCACACGAGAGAAAAGTTGTAGTCTCGAGACATGTGGTGCGCTCCCTGCACTATCAGGTTCCATATTGGAATGGTGTACGCCTGTAATGATCTATAAATTAACGTCCAAGCTCCGCATTTTAAAATATTAACAATCCTATTTAAATCAAAAGCCAAACAGGGCCGGGGCATACCTGAAAATTAATCAATTGCAATACCCAGTCATCCGTGTGCCAGACGGGCGCATTTACTTTTTACCGCAGTGGACAAGCTTTTTGCGCAGAACGTTGTCATGAAGACTGTGGGTGAGCGACTAAATACAAGTGATTTGCACGACAAAGCCGAGCAGGAAGTCAGCAAAATTTCACATGCTTCACTGAATTTTGAAATAGTAAGTGACTGAGCAAATGATACTAGTTACCGATCAAAGCGATTGTATCTTGCCGTACACCCTTAATGATTTCGGAATTAAGAAAGATTATCTTTAAAGAGATGGGAATAGAAAGATCCAATCTGTTTATTTGAACTATAAATACTTAAAGCTGAAGCTATTGCTCGGTCTCGGGTCAGCTCACACATGGCTACGTCAACATTACAGGTGATAATAGAAGATAAATTGCACTACAATTAACCTTTGGGTTCAAATCCAGCCCTTGATGTATTTACACACCCCGTGTGTATTTTTTTACTGGTCACTTTTTGTACCTCCGATTCTTGTTTTCGTTTGCCTGAGGATATTATCGCGTTTCTCTCAAGCGACTGACCGCTGGTTCACAGTCACCATGGCGTTGTCGCCAAAATTTGGCCTCTGTTCAAAAACGGCTAAATTCAAGCGTCATTTGATAACATTCACAAACGTCAACTAAGCGAAATTCAGCAGTGTCCAAAAAAACGCCATATCACTGTGGTCCGTATACGTTACTTTCCTTATTATTATTAAAACTGAGCAGCCTTTCGTGTCAAATAGTCCCGGGTTTGCTTTAATTATCTTGCTAATGTGAATTAAAACAGGGGAACTGAGAATAAACACATATGTAAATAGAAATTTAACGTCTGATCAATATCTTGGAAAAGCTTACCTTTAAATATGAGACTTTCTTGTGAGCTTTCCATGAAGTTAACTGCCAAACCCAGACTTGAATAAACCCGCTTTCTCTTCAGAACTGTCAAAATACAAAGGTTTTCTTAAAGATGCACAACCCACTGTACGGTCGTACAGTAAGCCATAATCAAGCACTGAATGTGTTCTTCCACCAAATGGCGAAGTAGAATTTGCAGACCGAAACTCGTTGGAAATTGTACATAAAAAAAATCGGTCTGAAGGCGAGTTTGAATTGTGTTCCAGTATTAAACCGACTCAAACTAACAGGAGAAGTTGCGAGATAAGAGTGCTTCAGTCAAGTTCATCAGCGATCAGGTGTGCGTTTGTCTTCACGACACCAACGACCAACTTGTTCCAACCACAAAAAAAAACTCTATATCGACTGCAGTGTGTCACAATATACACTTCCTGCAACAAGAGCTCTAGAATGGCTATAGTCTTGCTTACAATTTCTACTCTACGCTTCAGAAGATTTTTCCTTTTGTGTGCTTCAGGTGGAAAATTTGAAATGCAAATTCTGCGAAATGAACAAGATTTCCATACAGTTTGTATGGCATAAATTTACTATGACGGACAATATGTTGCACAAAATAACCAAATAAATATAAGCGAGAACGACTAAATATTTTATCGTTTCTGTCATCCCGAAATAAAAGGAAACGTCAGTACCTAAAAATATGTCTTTCAGCATTTCTCTTTCTCAGCCCTAAACAGAAATAATTTCAAAGAACTCGAACAAATCGCTTGGCAACTGTCGAAAGATCGGTAAGAAGGATATTAAAATTTGGAAAACAATGATACCTTTTTAAAACGCATATTACGAAAATAGAAAAGAAGAACTTACGTTATTACTGTCAATGCATGACAAAGTAAAGAACACACGCGGGAACTACCGAATCAACATGTCAAAGGAACTCCAACCTCACGTAGCTCGCTGTCCTCTGATGTTCTTTCTGTCATTTTGAGTCTTTTTTTAACCATAAAACAAGTTATGAACGGTAGGAGTAACAAGAAAAATACTTAAACCTCATTTAATCTTTTGTCAATTTTGGGTTCTTTACTTAAGCGAGCCGAAATAAATATATTAACCATCTCCTTCAAATGCACACCAAAAACATGCTTCATTAACTTTTCTAATTTTTGTTAATTTTGGCACCACCTGTTACTCTTGCACGTTGTTTCCACTTTAATTCCTACTTCTCAGGTTTCGTTTTCAAATTTTCTAATAGAACTTGAAAATATTTGCCAAATGTTCGCGCAGAACTTAGCGTTTAACGGATTCCGATCATCCATTTGTCAACTGTCGAAACGAAATTTGACTTACGGCCTCGTAGACCTATTTAAAAGGTTCTACTTTATCTTAATCTGTTGCGGCTTTTTGAGTAGAAAATGTGCAGGAAAAGCAGATTCAGGCTGGTTTAACAATTACGCTGATAATAGTTATATGCCGCTTGCTGTCCATTCTGTTCTGTCAACTACTGTGTCACGTAAAAAGCGCTTGTCAGAAATGAAGTGTGATAGTTCTTGGTGAAACACAAAACAGACCAAACAAAATAGTGTGGCTAGTAATAAAAGCCCTTATTCCGTAAAGTTTTACGAATTATTTGTGTTCTTGATATTAGAATTTCAAAATTTGTAAAAACACAAAATATGTTATAAGCTGTTTCCTTAATGGACGTATTTTAATGGTAATTCGCAACTACGGAAAAAATGTTCTGTTTTACCTTTCAGTTCAAGATTCCGCAGTTTTGCGACTACTCTTCTTTTCTACGAAAATTCTTTTTTCAGAAAAAGGAAAAGACTACATATAATTTTTGTAAGTGTACTGACAATTTATGGCCCTTCCTCACTTAAGAATACTAATCTCAGGTTTTGACAAGAAGGCTTTCAACACAATTCACAAGGCTTTTCATGCATTTTAAAAGATCGCTTTAGATAGTTGGCCACTTGTTCAGTACAAAACACAATATGCATTACAGTATTCGCGCTTTTTAAAACAAGAAAAAGATAACTTTTGGAATCTTTTTAGCCAATTCAGTCTAAGTTGTTCTCATATCTATACATAAAAAAACTAAAACGATGAACACGTAAAAAGAAACTGAACTTGAGCCTCAAATTGTTCGTACAACTTGAAAAAATTTGAGTCCCCGCAGAGTTTTAATAAAGTTCGTTCTTATCAAAAGAAGCCGACGACCACGACCACGACCACGACGAAGAAGACTGAGAAGAAGAAGAAGAAGAAGAAGAAGAAGACGAAAAAGAAGAAGAAGAAAAAGAAGAAGAAGAAGAAGAAGAAGAATCTAAATTATTTTTCTATCTCAAGTGTTCATCACAAGTTTCAAAGTCCTGTAACAACCCATGTCACATTCTCCTCATATACACAGCTAAGATTTATTGTTATCGTACAAAACGTATTCCTTATCTGACTAATATCTATACGCAAAAATCGCATAAAAATTAAGGTTGTCAATTTAACTAAAAAAGCTCTTTATGGGGTACATGGTGATGAGATGTGTTCCCATAAAAAGTTTGGCAAGTTTAATTCTCTGAATCAAAATTTTTATCACATTCTTGAAGCTATAATTGGCCCTTTTTATATATCAAGACAAAATACATTTTTGGGAATTTTCAGCAGCTTTTTGCCACAAAAAAGCTGACCGTTTCTTTAGAACAACGTCAGTTGATCTGATTTGCCCCAGAATGCTTTATCAACCTAACAAATAAATTCATTTTACTATAAATTTGTTTCATGCACCCAGTCACGATTTTCCCAGCTCAATATATCATTTTTTATAATTTTGTTTTTAGTATTCTTGGACTTGGTCCCGTGCGTGTCCGGCCCACTGACATTATGTTTGTATGTTTGTATGTTAACTGTTTGTTTGTTTTTCATTGTTATTCTAACATTCGCTTTGGGTAGGGAGTTCATTAGTCCCAATAGTTGTTGAATAAATGTTATTGATGAAAATGTGGCAATCAATTTAAGACCTGTTATAGTTCTAAGTCGCACCAACTTCAGTTGAATTAAATTCGATCGAATTTAATCAAAACCGTTAAATTTTAAATTTAATCAAAACCGTTAAGTTTTACTGTAATTCCAAGTTCAAAACAAATATAAAAATCTGAATTGTTTATTTCATCCAAGTGTTAAATTATTTCGACAAATTAAGTTCATCGGGCCTCCCAAGTTTGTTTCAGGCGAACATTTTCAGGCAATATCAAGGTTTTCAGTCAAATATATTTTGACCTGAAGTATAACGCTACCATAGGCCTAAAACCAAACCAAAATTTCATCAAAAGGTGTTAGATGTATACTATTCAAATATTTAGTGTAAAAGTTTGTATCTTAACTGTAATTTTGTCATCCTTTTTTTTCTTTTTAGGCTTCTGGTAATGATATAATCCCAAACATCAACCGCTCTTTTTGCATTATTTGCACCATCTCCGGCTGTCACTTATAACAGCTAGCTCAAATCTCCTTTACACATCGTCAGCTTCAGCCCTTTCACGAATTGCCTTTGGTACTCGGGTTTCTTCGTGTCCGAAATCATGTTGTTTTTACAATGTCACTAATTTAATTTCTTTTTGAAGTTAGTTGTCTAAATGCTTGGTGAGTGAAAAGGCTTTCATGGCAACAGTACTAGTCAAGGAAAAAATAACTTAAAACAAACATGCAAATGTGTGACAGATATTGTCCCTGTCTCGGTTCCAACAAAAGTGTTTCAAAACTGTACATAATGCTAGTGACAAAATGTCCTTTGACGTCGGGACGTTTTCAAACAAGTGATTATTGATAAACTGTCTGAAAACACAAAATGATAAGTGCAGTCGTATTAGTGCTTTTTCGAAGCTGCTTTTTAAAACATTGTCAAGATATCGCACGAAACAGATTGTTGGTGCCTACTTCCTCAGTTTTCTCTTTGTAAGACCAACCTTTTGGGAGCTGATCCGAGACGGAACGTTTCAGATTACAGTTTTTGGGGATCTAAGCCTCAAATCTTCTTAAAAATGTTCTTGATATTTTTTGGAATTGTGTCTGTATAAATACATTCAAAGGCTTTCCCAACATCTAATTTAGTTCGTACATATACCCAAATACGTTGCTATCGCTTGTTTACCAAAATCAAGTGTGAAATTGTCGGTCTGCTCCGTCACGATATTTTGTCGAGGTTCTCTGTTCCATTTTCAAACTTTATAGCAATAAACGTTTCCTCTTTAGTCTCTCCACGAGATGTGTTTTAGCATGTTCTTAAGTTCTCAATGTTCTTACAAAAAGTTCTTATAAAGGAAGAATATATAGAAAGACTGATGAAGAAATGTTTGACGAACACATTGCTTCTATACCAATTTGGTTAGTCATTTATTTTTTCAAAGAAAAATCTAAACTCATGGCTGAACGCACGCAGTAATTATTGAAGTCAGATGTCACAAATTGTGTATTCCCAAATACCACTAAGGGTCTTCGAAAATAAAATGCGATGTATGAATCAAATGCTGGCGCCAAATTATATATAGGAAGCCGAGATAGTCAAAACAAGTAGTGCCCGGTTTTCACTTCTCACCTTAGGCGCCAGCAAACTTATCAACTGATATAAACACTTTGGCGCCTCTATGAGTAGAGGGCGCGGATATAAGAAAGAAGTTAATTGTTAAAATTAAAATTATTAATAACTTTCTAGAATTCATAAAAACATTCTGCTCAATTTGGCTTTTACTTCAAAGGTTCCGCTTTTAATAACACTCGTAAAACAATTTTCACAAAACATGCCTACTAAAAACTGGATTTATATGTTCACCATTATTAACTTGCGTTTTGTTCTTGAAAAATGAATTAAATTTGCTTTTAGGTCAATTACTCAGTTCTTTACAGGCAAGTCCATCTTCAATCGATATAAGTCGGAAAAACGTGACTAAAACTAACAAACTCCAGGCGGCTTTGAACACACAAATCTCAGTTCATATTTTACTTTTCGTCGTCGACTGAATAAGATTAACTGCGTAATTTTTGTTCAGAAACGATACTCGCTGCTTACACTAACTGCAAAAATAGGAAATCTTACGATGCGCCATCTTAGAATTTGCAAGCGTTCGTTTTTTGATAGAGCTCACGCATGCGTAGTAAATCCGACCAAAACAACTAAACGCAACTTTTACTGTCCATTTCAGCGCTAATCAAACTTCGTTAGTTAAATAACGAGAATACTGTTTTATGAGCAGCCCGGGATTCGGGGGGAGTAACAATTTCATTTTCTATCAGCTGAAATTTTGTAAGTTTTTGGAAAATCGTACCCAGTGTACATATACCCGAGAAAGCATTGACCGTCTTTTTGGAAAATGTAGCTCCTGTTGTCAAGTTTCTTTCGCCGGTAGGCAGGGCTGATATCTTGAGACATAGTTAAACCGATAGCAGTTATAAAACAGCTAAAACAAGGTTTGTCTTCTAAAAGTTCTGGCTTAAATACATGTGATAAAGGAAAATAAGGGGAAATTACATTAGTTACCACTGAAGTATATAAGTTTGTGCAAGTTGTTGTTCTTGTAATTCTAAATTACTGACGCGGCATAAAAATCAAAAACAGCTCACGACGAAGAAAAAACAACTCAAACAATTCTATATGGTTCGTAATTCACGTTTGGGCATTTGAAATTCCGCAACTTTTTCCTTGACACAGGCTTAGCAGTATTCCAAGACTCTACGTTCCTTGGCGATATCAGAAACCATCTTCGAATCAAGTTTTTTCAGCACTGTTACGAAGTACAAGATAGGAAATAGGTATAGTAGTTTGAAGTTAAATATACCATTTACCGATAAATCCTATCTCATGGAAATCTAGCTTTCTGTACGTAAAATGGAAAGTTCTGTTTTTGTCTGGCTCACAAAAACACAGCTGAACCATGCTTATACATTCTTTGTTTTCCATGGCTTTCCATGACCTAAATTAAAATCTCCACGACTTTCTTGCGCTGGAAAATGAATGTGTAAAGTTCCACAGCTTTCCAGGTTTTCCTGGTTTCGTTTGAAGGTGTTCTGCGGCATTTCTCAAAACCTGACGCGTTTAATTTGCAAAAATCTAGCAGTTTCGTAATAAACTTGTAACGCATTTTGTAAATTACTTGCAGCGTTTTGCAATAAAGTTATGCGTTTTGTAACAAACTTGCAGCATTTCGTAATAAACTTACGCACTCTTCAATAACCTTACAACTGAGCAAACAACGCCGACAGTTTAAAATGGAAACGTATTTTATTTTCTTACAAATAACTTACAAGGGACACCTATAAACATTGTACAGTTCGCTAATCCGTTTCTTCATGATCTGCGTTGGAGTAAAATCAACACGTTAACCCAGACTTATTCTCACAGATCCAGAGATGCTTTCTTTACCAGCTTGTTTAAGAATGATCGGTCATTCGTTGCGCTATCTTGGAAAACAGTGGTCTCTCGGACCAAACTCGCTACTCCGACGACCATAGTTTGAATGTTCTGTCGAATGAACTTGATGCGAGATATTTTCCATCTGAAGGTCAAGGAAAATAACAATTAACTGAGTAGAGCAGAAAAGAACATCTCTTTGTACAGCCAGGAGTTTGCCCTGAAGAGACGGTTTGAGGGAAACTCAAACACTAATTGACCTATTTTGTGCCAGTTTTCCCATTTAACACGATTTATCAAGTAACAGAAATTTTAAACACTATTTTAGTTGTTAAAGTTCAACTTGTCAAGAGTAACTTACCCGGTTACCCGACCCCAAGAGACAAAACTCTTGACAACCCCAAAGGAGATGAGGGGTGAAAACCACAGAATTAACGAATGGAACCATGAGAAATGATACCATCAGAAGATGGTACTGAAGTATACACAAAGTCGACTAGAGCAATTAAAGCAAAGTATCTTGCTCAAGGACACAACGTTTTGGTCAGGCCGGGTCTCGAACTCGCGAACTCCTAAGGTTACACGACAGATACGCCAACCACTTGACCACTGTGCAGTCATGCTATCTACAAAGGAAATTTAGTATACATGGACCACAGATGTTCAACACTGTCTACCTGGAGAAATATCCACACAGCTGATCTTTTGCTCGTGGCCAGTAAGGGTCTTGAGTGGGGCCCAACCAGGATGTGACCACACCTGTTATACAGAGACGAAGAACAGTTAAAACTTTGACATCATGACTTTAATACCTTTGTACAGCTAAAGACGAATTGTGAAATCCAAGAATACATTTTTCAGTTGAAGTGGATGCTAAATACATCATATCTGTATTGGCTGCAAGCCAGTGAAATTATCATAGTCCCATATGCTCAAAGGGTGGCTAGCACTATCCAGCAAATAAATCTTTACCCATTTGTTAAAATGGGGATACATATACCACTTACACGCAGGTTAAAGATTTAACACCTGGATTGTGCAACCCGGTTGAAAAACGAGACCTGGACAGTGAAACTTGTGGATTTACAAAGACAATCTCGGGGTATGGCTTACATGCAGTAGTTTGCCTTAATAAAACAACCCCGGTATACCGCCCACGGTTTAGAAGTTGATATTTGAGTGCAAAATGCCATGAGTATTCAAGAATTTAATGAATTTTCAGGGAGGAGTGTTCATAATAATTTCACCCAAGCCACGTTTATCAGCATCTCTCTTTCTTTACAGTATTAATAAAAGTTTATTTGTCAGGAACGAAGAGTGATCGTCCGCCTAAACTCTCCAAGTAGAAATATAAAGACCTCCCAACATAATCTTGGGATTGTTTGCAAACGCACTTATAGTTTGGAATTTTTGGGAGTCAAAGCGTTGTTACGTTCACTTTGGATCACAAATGTCATACACGGAGCGATGCATGACGGGAAACAAATTTCGTGATAAAGCTTGAAAGTGTGACAAGTTAACGATCACAAACGTTTAGTTGTTCGTGTGCCTCGGTCAAATGCAAAGTTGGTAAAAAAATTAAAAAGGAATTGAGTCGGGCATAACTCCAAAGGTTTCTTTGAAAAGGTTTGTAAATGGAAAACGAAGAAATTGAAGGTAAAGATCAAGAATAGGAAGAGAAGATGTCAAACTTTGCTAAAGAAATGGTCTACAAAAACAACCCGGTCGATGAGCAACTGTTCGCAAAGAACGTCTTTTTCCCTTAACAAATAAAGCAGCATTGTTCTAAAAGAAATGGTTCGTACTTAAACTGTGCGTCTATCGATTTATGGGTGCACTTAGGAAGTTGAGAGAGCACTCAATCAACTAGAGAAGCTATCGACTTCGCCTCGTGCCACTCTAATACTTCTATCGTGCTCTCTCCCATCTTCCCGCGCGCATCCATAACTCGATAAACCCAGGTTAAGGCCGTGTTACACGAGTCAACTTGCAACGACGATTTTCCGCGCAACATTGTTGCGTTGAAAATCGTTTCCATGTAACAATAACTAACATGTCGCCGAGGACGATTTTCTGCGCAACAGGGAGCCCGGCAACATGTTGCGAGTTTATGAATTGGTTTCAAAAACTTGCAACACAACACGCAACATTATTGCTCGGAGAACCATCGTTGCAAGTTGACTCGTGTAACACGGCCTTTGTGTTTGGGAAAAAAGGCAATATGACCGAACTAAAACCCGTTTGACCAAAGACAATAGTCAGTGGCGCACGCGCAGACGTTGTTTAGTTCTGTTTGTTTGACCAGACACGATTTGACAATCACCCGTACGTGTTATTTCGAGCACTGACAAGTTATTTTTCTTCACTCACCTTGAGTTTTGTGTCGTAAGAAGCTGTTAGCAGATAGTCGTCTTCGAGAAACAACAAAACTGAATCAGCACAAATGATTATAAAGCAAACACAAATGTCCAAAACCTATCCACTTAAAACAAACTAGAGAACCTACCATGATATTTGACTGACGACACAAGGTTTGTGTGAGCGGGAATGGTGTACACACTCTGTCGCTTGCGCAGGTCCCAGATCATGACTTTCTGATCTTCACTTCCGGTTGCTATGTGGTAACTGACGGGGATAACTAAAATTACAAACTTCTTCAACACGAACCATGCAAGATTGTGTGCAGTGTTTGGAATGCTTGATCGTGAACTGGTGCAATTTGACTGCAGGTAAACGTTCCTTTAGCGCGATTACTACACACGCACACACACGCGCACTATCTTCAAAACAAAAACATGCAATGCAACCCACTCACAAAAGCCCTTTTCACGGTTCCTGAAAAGTAACCATTCTTTGTCTTGCACCGAGGGGAAGGATAACCTTGTATGGTTAGCATAATAATAATAATAATAATAATAATAATAATAATAATAATAATAACAATAATAACAATAATAACAATAATGACAATAATAACAATAATAACAATAACAATAACAATAACAATGACAATGACAATGACAATGACAATGACAATGACAATAACAATAATAATAACAATAACAACAACAACAACAATGTTCACTGCTTTGGATGTCAATGGGTGGGAAGCGTTTGGATCATTGCTACTTTAAGTCGACCTTCGCCTCGATATCGCGTACTAATTAAATATATATAAAAACCGTGAAAGGGTCTATTGTCAGTTGACGAGAAAGAAAAGCTATACATGTTTACCCATTTGAAGCAAAGTCAATACTAAGGACTTTCTTAAGATGGCCATCCAGCGGCATGATGCACTGTCCGGTACGTAGGTCCCACACCAAACCACGAGCATCCAAGCCACTTAAACGGAAAACAATTACCGGATTAATTTTATTACATTGTAAGAATTAAACAATTAAAAATGGTGCAGTCTGAGTGGTCATTACACAGCAAACAGGTACATCCAATGACAATTTACACAAAAAGGCATTTTCTTCGAGTCGTAAATTCTTAGTCCAGTGACACTGTATGGTATGTAACCACTCTGAAGTTTGTTTCTGGCTACTGTTATTGCAAAATCGCCCGTCTGGTTGTTAGGTTGGTGCCGATCAAATTGCGAAACGTATATACGTCAATATGCCTGGTTTCACTGCCTGAAAAAGGAGAGAAATTGGTTGTCTCATGTTCTAACGAAGAAAAAGCAAATTCCAAGGGTCTGTCTAGAACATTTCTCCTAGTAAGTGTCAACTGTTTTGATTCCAAATCGGAAGAAGGGTTTAAAGTTACAAACTTTAATGTCTTAGCTTCTCATGTTTGAATAGCAACAGTTCTTACATGGCGAAACTTCATTTCGTGTTTCTTGTCAGCCAGTCTCAGAAAAGCAACGAGGCAAATGTCATTTTTCATTACCTTTACCTTGCAAAATGTAAACCTTGCTTTAGCAAGGTGTACATGGAAACTTGAGATTTAAATTACATAATTTAGGATTATTTTCATAAGTTTCACAATCAGGAGTTGGTCAGGCCTGGAAACGTATTTTAATTTCCACGTCTGTGCGAATTCTGCTTTAAACAAGGCTGGTACGCTGACATGAAAGCAATGGCAACACAGTTCACATGGAGGTAACCAAAGGATTCAAATTCTCCCAGGTCTACTGACTCTATGTGGCACTCAACTAACGTTTTTGAGGTTTGTAAAGCAACTTCCTTAAGATAATGAATGGAATTTTCATGCGAGACACCAACGATAATTACAAAATCGAGCAAAAAAAGTGCTGAGTTTCATCGTTTCTTACTTTAAGAGAAGCTGACATACCATGTGGCCATCAACGAACCATCTGGCTGAAATGAAAGGTCGTATGGCTCTCTCGAATGTCCTTCTTGATGTAAAACTTCTTTCAGTTGTTCCAAGTCCCACAACCTCCAAGAATGATCAAAACTGAAAAACAACAACTAGAATTACTCCAAAGTATGTTGATTCCTGGGAATTAAACTTGTACATCGCAACCAGCTACTTCCAGAAAACTAAGTGTACATTAAGGGACAGCAAAATTTTATTAACGAATTGCATTTTGACTATAGTGCATTGTACATGTTCAGTCCCAAAATTACTTAACACTTCAGACTGTATTTAAACGTGTATTTGAAGGATATCACCATTCTGTGGTTCACAGTTTCGCGCTGCACTCGTATTGCAGAAAACGTAACACAACCTTTTTCAGAGTTGGTTCGTGTCTTATTGAGGTAAAAGTTTCCCTAGAAAGTCGAACAGTGCTAATTATAAAATGAAGAAACAAATTTGCAAATGGAAAGAGGCCGAAATATTCAGCCTACAGTACATGTAAACATAAAGCCTTTCAAGCTCCATGTTACAGCAGCAGAGCATCTGGGGGGCAAATCTTAGACTGCAGGAACCCGATCATTTGAACCGACATTGTTGTTTCTGGTATCACATCTTGAAACGGATCACTATGATACAATTTCATGTAAGTCAAATAGTAGTTATTACAAAAAGTATTCTGAGGGAAAAATGACATCTTTTTATAGTTAAACAAATATTCTTACAAAGTTGGACCTTGCATAAATTAAGTAGTATTAAAGTGTAAACCGAACAAAATAAAGTTTTTACCAACAGAAACAGCGAAGTAACGTTGTCTAAACTGACACTAACAACACGTGAATTCGTCATGCGTACCAGCACGTTCCTAAGAAGCGACCAGAAGGGTGATACTCCACTCTAGAGACTCTCTTTTCATGCCCTTCAATGTTGGCTATCGGAGTGTCCCTACAAAGAAGAAGTAAGCAGTTGTCTTGTCGTATATATTATGACCATGGTCATACATGTACAAGTAACGTGCGTGCATGTAAACTAGCATCAGCTACAGTGTATAATTGGGAAATCGAAACAAACGCGCACTGATTGGTTGCTTACTGACTGATTAAATGGTTTAGCTCTTCGCCAGAGCAAACTGAGGGATTGCACATGTGGTGGAACCAGTGTTTAAAAATTATGCGGATCGCAAAGTCAATCCGTGCCATTGGTTGGAATTTGTAGATTTAATTGGTCGAGAAATATCCGAAACTCTGTGAATAAAAACCGTTCATTGATTCCGTGGGGAAATTCCGTGGGGAAATTCCGTGGGGAGCTACGGTCCCGAGTTTGACATCGAGTCTTTGTCCTTTCCTTTTGATTGATTCATTGACTGAATGATCCATTAACTGACTGATCGATCGACCAACTGACTGACAATACGCTTTTCATGTAGTGTTGCAACAGAGTGGAAAAATGGCAAACATGCTGTTTTGTGATTGATTTGTTTATTGTTTTAACAATTGTTCTGGAATAGTGTTCAGTGCATTTCTGACAAAACCTAAGTTGAATCAGTTAGCAGAGCACGGCTTAGAGCACACTGAGGAAAATGTAAGTTTTATTTTTTTTCTGCAGGCCAAGTAATTATCTCAATCTCAAAAAGAAGGGAGCCTAATTTCCACAGTGAGCGAAATGAATTCAAAGAATTGGAAGAGGGCTCTCACACCGAGCTGAAACTGTAAAGACAAGTCAAGACGAGAAGACAAGTCGACAAAGAGTAGACAAAAGAAAAAAAGCAGGAAGAAAGAGAAATAAATTCACACTTACGAGGTCATGGACCAAAGTAACACAGTTCCATCTGCCGCACAAGAGGCCATGCAGGGAGAGCTCTCGTCTAAACTTAAAGTAGCTTGAGGATGAAATACTATGGCGCCTACACGTTCGTTGTGACCTGGTGACATACAGTAAACCATTTGTTTTATCACATGTACATACGGTAGTGCTACTTTTTAGGGCCATAGCTAAGTTCAGGCATACTGACTGGCTGAAACTTAGGTCACTCTGTAACTTACTATACAGACTTTCTGTCACCAGCTATGGACTTACAGTTCTTCAAAACAACGTCACAAGAAAATTATTATTTGCTGGAAGTCACTAACATGGAAGACGAGAAGTGAGAAGTTACTCAAAGATATTAGTATTGTTATCAATACCATTACAGTACCATCATTATTATACTGTAACTAGTACTACTGGAGTACTATGTTAAGTAATAATTACTAATATTTACTAATATTTACTAATATTTGCTAATGTCCATCAAATCACAAACTTCTAGATGCTCCTAGTGTTTTACAAACCAGTGCACCCATCCAGAGATCTTTCAGACATTTAGCTGTTAAAATATGAAATGAGTTGCCAGATGAAGTAAAGAAAAACTTTTAATGAACATCTTTTTTGAAAAAAAAAACAACTAAAAAAGCATTAATTTTTAACTTTTCAATATTTTAGTGAAGTAAAGCTATTAAGAAATATCTACATACTGTTAACCTTAATTTTACTGAACCCAAGTTTTAAGTCCATTTTTTTCTACCATAGAGTGACAGTTTTATACCGTATTTTGCATTGTAAAGTAATTCATTGTCTGTGAAGCACATCTGAAAAGCTACTTGGGAACTTTTCTTTTTTTTAAACAAATAAATGTAGCAAGAGCCATGGTTGGTTGTAGTAAAAGGTGGTATTACTACATGTGCATGTCTGTAGCAGTGTAGTCATACCTCTTAGTATTCGGACGGGTTCACAGTCTGGAACAGACCACAGTTTACACAGCCCACTCCTGAAAGAGGGAGAGGAAATTTACTGGTTAAACAATTATAGACAACAATCATGATTACTGGCCGTGAACCTGTTGTTGTTTTTTTGTCCTGAAGTGACCCATGCAGGACTGCACACAACAACTATAACCACCCATAGTCCAGTGAATCGTTCCGTAGGTTATTCCAAATAATCTTTTTGAAATTGTTTTGAATTTTAAAGCTATTTACCGCTTTCAACGACGCAGACTCTGACTCACATGGAGTTTTAGGAGTCTGACAGGGATACATGGCTTCAAGTCATTGACATGTAAATCTATGTAAAGCTGAAATATGACAAAACTTACCATGATGCTGTTGCTAACATTGTTGAATCTGGAGAGAAGCGACAAAAGGATAGCGGCCGGTCATCTCCTATCTGACTGCAGAAGTTATATAAGTTCTGCAAAACATTTTCAGGGAAAGAATTGTATTTCTTAGGGAATGAATTACAGATTGATAGATAGATCTGCAGACTGGTTTATTTAGTCAGTAGTTATTTTTAAAAAGCAACAGACTTGGAATTAAGATCAAAACACTTAATTTTGTAATGTCCAACAAATGTTTCCAACCAAAGCTTTACATAATTATTACAACACTTTCTAACTAATAAAAACATGATTGTAAAACAAAAATATATACAACTTTTAATTTTAAGACCAAAACTAAATTAAACCTTTTTGGACCTGAGCAAAAAAAAATTATACATTATACAAGTCTCTCAACTATCTCAACTTTAGTCTGCTTAAACTGTAAACTGTTTTCAATGATCAAGGATTTTACTGATGTTCTTCTAGAAATTAGTCACCAGGTAGTTCTAAGATGGAACCTACTCTAAGTTTTCTGTGTATTTCTTGAGTTTTTGCAGCTTTTTCTGGATCAGGTTTTGCTTGCTGTATTCTGGCCTGTTTTAATCTTTCTCTTGCTCTGCAATGCAATAAAATGGAAACCCAAATTCATCATTTTGTCTCAGCAAAACAGCATGTTACAACAATTTAACAAAAACCTTAAAGGAGGACCAATGTATAAACAATCACTAGTTCAAAAGTATTGAACAACTGCTAAAGATATTCGCTTGAAATTTCAGACGAGGCTTTCTCTGTAACTATGACATTTCAGGGCCATAGCAGGCCTTGGAAAACTGGAGGATAACCGCCAAGAGCCAAAGGTGTGAGCCTTTTAGGGCGGTCCGGGGGACATGCTCCCCTGGGGAAATTTTGAAAATTAGTTTGTCTAAAAACGTGTTTCCTGGGTGTAAACACCATGTCTAGAACTAGTAATTAATACGACAAGTTTTTCTCAAACTTGGAGCAATTTTCTGAGCTTGATACATTTGACACATTTGCTTGGGAAAAAACTGGGGGGCACAAGTCCCCCAGCCCTGCCCCTTGCTACAGCCCTGCATTTAACTTGCTACTCATGGGGAAAAAAGAGCGAAGGAAAAGCTATGCCAGGCTGTCAGCACTGGCAGCTGTTTCCCTCTTATGTGTGCCAGGCTTCATTTTATAAATTAAGGTTATATCTTTGAAAAATCTTCTGTCAAGTGAATACTTTAGAAAATTGTCAGGAGTGATATTAGTAAATTTTAAAAATGTTTGAGAATGTTAGGAAATGGTTTTAGAAAATTTTTGAACATTTTTGAAAACTTTCAGAAACTCTCATAGTGGGCTGAAACAGGTTCAAGCAATAGGGAATAATAAAGTTTTTGGAAGTAAGATAGAGGGAAAACAAATTTAGGAGGTCTAAATTGTAGAGGATTCATTCCACCTGTATTTCTTAAGGCTGTGGAAATGGGGTACACACCGAGTGTGAAGAAAGGTACACCTGGATTTAACGTCACTAAGCACTGAAGGTGTGAGTATCTACATAGAGGGTCTGGGGGCATGTACCCTTCCCCCCCCCCCTTCGAGAACATTTTTAATATCTACTGCAGAGTCCTAGAAAAGCAATTTTTTGCATTTTGAGAACCAATTTCTTAAGAAATGCAGCCCTAAAACACCATATAAATACAAGTATATTCTAAATAAAACCAAGAAAAATAATGTTTTCTGTTGTGGGAGAATGCATGTACATGTATACAATCATGAAGACAAAGGACAGGTCTCACCTTATTTGGTCATGTCATACCTGGGGATTGAAAACCGGGCTATCCACAGGCGAGCAATTTTCAACTCTGGAGGTCCTTCATGGTACCACACTTCTTGCTCAAATTCCTAAGTTTTAAGATGACAAGTTTTAAAAGTTTGCAATCTTGTAAACTTCAATTCGTTGTTTGGGCTTGTGTAATTATCCATTTCAAGGAAACTGTGTATTTCAGCAATCTTCAAAGTGGTTTTACATGATTGTATCTATAGGGGGTTTACGTTCCAGTATTAATAATAATTGCTGTCAAATGAATGTTGGTGTAACTGAAGTATTTCATTGTTTAAATGCTATCTGTCCGCAATAAAAGCATAAAATGTGCCTTTTACTAGTAGTCTACTTAATTTATTCTACATTGATTTCACTAGATTTTGCTCTATTTAATTTTCAAGTTTGCAAAGAGATCCAAAAAATGTTTAATATTAAACAATTATAAATACTGAATTAGCACAAGTTGAAATGTGGCTGAATGCAAATAAACTCTCTCTAAATATCAGCAAGTCCAACTTTGTCTTATTTCATCCTTCGCAGAAAAAGGTAAATAACCCAATCAAATTATATAATATAAACAATGCATTTATAGAAGAAAAGAAACACAGGAAATACTTAGACGGATGCTAATCTTAACTGGAAAAGCCATGCTAATTACTTTGCCAAGAAAATAAAGAGAAGCATAGGCATTCTTTCCAAATTACGCTGTTCCATCTATGTTCTTAATGCTTTCATTACTCTACTGTATATTTTGCACTGGGGTATCCTTTCCTTACTATGGTATTTTGATATGGGGTAATACTTATTCTACTAATAACAAACCTCTTTTTATATTACATGAAAACATGCCACTAGATTAATAACTTTCTCTAAATTTGATGAACATTCCAATCCACTTTTCAAACAAACTGGTATGATATATGTATTAACTAAAAGTTTTATCACACCAGGTTTGCTTATCTTTCTTTTTTTGTCCACTGTTAAAGGTCAGTCGCACAATTTTTGGTAGAAAAAATTACACACTTCACACTTTTGCTTTAAAAGTAGGATTTCAAGATGCCACTTTAGTTGGAAATTTTGCCAGCTTTTTTCTTTTACTACCTAGCAGGCATGCACAGTCATTATTCCTACATGTCAGAGGGACCCAGATACCAGAACCAGGATACCCAAGGGCAACTACCTGCCTACAGTACTTTAACCAGATACACACTTCTTTTATAGGAACATTTATAAGAACAATGAGGCTCAGATTGGCCAAAAATTTGGAACAATTTAATTAAGAACAAGCTGAGGCTTGAGCTCGAGAGCTAGTTTTTTTTATAATTCAACTACTGTAAGCTTCAATCTTTATGTTAACAACATAGAATGAAAACATGAATTCACAATTTTTCTTTTTTAATCAATGTTGTCATTGCCTTACACTGTAAAGTCTGTATACAGTATATCCGCAGGGATACTGTACTGTAATTGATCGAAACTACACCCACCAAGCAGTTCATTTCCTAATACATGTGTTCTAATACCTTAGGCTTAATCGTTTTTGATTTAATTGCATGTAGAAATTAAGAACAAATTAAGAACAACTTGGGGCCCAAATTGCCAAAAAATTAAGAACAACGAGGCTCGGAAAAATTTACTGGTTCTTATAAAAAAAAAGTATGTATAACATAACACTTCAAGTGTTTGATGTTATCTGTCTATTTTGCCAATGGTACAGTTGTACCTGACTGTCTACTTCAAAACTTATTGAAAACCACTATACTTGTCAATGTGTGCTAATTCTTCTCCCTTCTCTGCTTCCCTTTTCCAAAAGCTAATTATTTAACTATTATTAAAAACTTTTCTTTGTTCTTAGTACCTGCTTTTTTTCCACTACTTCTTCATCTTTTCTAAGAACATCCTCTCCTGTAACAAGCAATAGTCGATAGATATTAGAAACTTATGAAATTATACAATCAGTAAGTACAGTACATGTACATTATTATAATTATAATATATATTATTTATGTAACAATAAAATGAATTATTCATAATAATTATTGATTTTACAGTTATCTATTATTGTATTGTGTAATTAGTATTCATTTTATACAATGTAAGTTGTTTGGTCATAAGAAAAATGAAATTGAGTACAGACAGCAAGCTATCTAATATCATATGAAAAAAGAAAGTATGGATACTACAACTTACAGTAGGATAATTATAATTAATTATGTTCAGTTTGGAGCTGAAAGGGTTAAAAAGAAGTACTCAGCCACACTACCAAGCTTAACAAATTTGATTTGTATACCTAATCCCGCTAGCAGTTTTCTCAACCTGTCTCTTCTCTCAGGGGGTCCCTCACCAAACAAACCTGCAGTGTGATGATAGCAAGAGTAAGGAACACTGTTACATTAAACTTACTTAGGACTATAAGTTTTTAAAAAACTGCCCATGAAAAGCACATTAAAAACTTAGATCTTAAGTAATAGTTATGCCAATTCTAATTGTTATTCAAGCTAGTTTTGATCCAACGAAAACAATATTACTGAATTTTATGCTTTGTAAGCTTATTTCATAATTTTTTTCTCCATTTGGCATTACATGTACAAGATGTTAACCTGTCAACAGATACACTCTACAGTATGCAATGTCTTGTTCCCACACTGCAAAACAAATTTGAATTAAAACTATAGCTTCTTCCTTTATCAATTTTATATGCCATAAAATAATGCACGTCTGTTGTACAATCATATAAACTGATGTTTTAGGATCCAAGTCTTTATCACAAAAATTAAAATTTTTCAGTAATATGTCTGAATCAGATGATTCCAGGTAAAATCTTGGACAACATCTTTAAAACACAATCATGTACATGGCTGTAGGAAAACATACAGATTGGCTCTTCCAGCTCTCGGAGTCTAGCCTTGACAGCTGCATCATCAGTGGGGACAGCAATAGCCCGCTCCTAGTTACAGAAAAAAGTAATTATCAATCAAATACTTAACAATTATTTCTCCAAAAATCTAAACAACATCGGGAAGCAACAAACTATTCAAACTAGGTAATACCAATTATAAAACAATCAAGTTGCTGACCAGTGTACACCAAACCAACATCAAAACTAAACCATGTAAGACCCTTTTATAATGCTGTACATGTCACCTTAAAGCACGAGACAACTGAATAATATAAATGATTATTAAAACTACATGTAAAACAAAGCTTGGTACAGTGATGCCAAGGCTGTAATATGTTACAATATCAACCTGGAACCAGGTCTCTTACCCTCTTTCTTCTGTCAAACTCTGCCAAAAGTTCCATATGTCGCTCATTGTCTTTATCTTCTGAAAGCTCCAAGTATTCACCTTTTAAAATGAAGTCACACAATACTTTAATAATACTGTTAAGCAAGAAATTTTTACATTATCAGAGCACTGTACCACAGCTCCATGATCGCACATTCAGATGACTCACTGTGCATATAAAAGACAAAATGAAGTGAACAATAAAGGAGGGGGGCAGAGAATCAGCCCTTAATGTCCAATTAATGTTTTTAAAGTGTTATTAAATTGATTTTCTGATGCATGGGCCCTAAAATATCTTGCATAACAATGGCTTTAAAAGTGGAGATCCACAGGGAATGAGGGATGAAAAATATTGCTTCCCTTTACTTTGTTTTTCTTCCCTACCCTGTACCCCCTTCCCTTCCCCCTCCCCCCCCCAAAAAAAAAAAATTGACCTCAGCCATGGTTTCGTGTATTTGTTTATTGGTACTAGAGTGCACATATGCAATTCATTCTATGAATAAACTTTGTTGTCAAGTACATTTTGTTTTCCACTTCCTGATCCTATCCCTTGCCTTTGCCTGCCATCGTGATCACTCAAGCATAATCACTAATCAGTCTCTCATATAACAAAAATCACGTGATCAAGTAGACAAGACTCACCATCGGATATGTTGATATTCCCCGCTTTTATACCGGCCATGATCGCTGCTGGTAAGTCACCTTCCTCGTTCTCTTGTTCTTCGTCTTCTTCATCGCTGCTCTGTTCTTCCTTGTTCTTCTCTGATGAAGCATTTGTAAGACGTTCTCTTTCCGCTTCTTCCAGACTGCCAAAATGAATTTTCTGCTTCTTCAACTTAGGCAACTCAATATCTTCCTCGTCCGACATTCTCAAAATCTAAATATACTAAGTGATTGTCTAACTGTTCTTTTTATAGGTCTAAAGCTTGCAAATAAATGTTGATTCAGTGTCCATGTGCAACACAACAAGAACGTTGACATTGGTAGCCGCTCAGTAACATTGGTAACCAGGCGATCCTGTCAGTTTCTCAGTCGATAATTTTTCGGTCAAGCTTCGTAAAACTTCGGAAAAGTCGAAAGTAAACATTGCGTCATTTGACTATTTTTAGCGCAGCCAAAAGCCAAGATGGAGGCTTGTGGCGAAGGGACGTAGTTGATGGAGTGCGGGATGTAACTGTTTGACCACTTGATTGTGGTCCCTGAAGCTATTCAAGATGCCAGCTTTTAAAATAATACGTGGAATTGCACGATCTCTTTTAAACCGACTTCCTGAAGTCAGATCAGGTGAGTTTTAATGGGGTTTCAGTTTATACGCAGTTGCATGCTGTTTACTGGATTCGTTTGTTGTCATTTTGTTGACTGTTCAACATGCTGTAAGATTCTGCTCAAGAGGTATTCTGTACGTTAAAGTAGCAGATCCAAGCTGTTGCCAGTAAATGACATCAACCACATAAAATTTCTCAAATAAATGTTTAAAAGCTGAGTTAAATTTGAGTGCATAAATTACATATTGTCATAAATTTACCCTCTGTACGGTCTCTACGACTTTCATAGACACTAGATCTACCATGTTTTGAAATGCCCACCACATTAACATTTTACTATGTCTTTTTTAAGTTTCAAATGATTGTTACCAATTATTTTGCCAAATATTTTGCAGGGGTCAGAAGAAACAGAAATCAGTTTGTTGAAAAATGTATCCCAAAATGTTCGAGAATTACCATACAAATAAATTTTTTCTTTACCGTTCACGAAATAACTGGTCATGCTACAATGCTACTGAAAATTTCATATTTTTGGTCACTGGTAGTTGTTTTCAGAAATCCAAGTAACCTTCTTGATTTTTTCCCTTCTCAAGGTTTTGCACATGTCAGAGAGCAGTGTGTCAACCCTGGACATCAGTTAATTGCCTACTCCCCAATAAAGGGATCTTCAAGGAGTCTAGCTTCGTTTTCCAGGACTGTATTTGATGGCTTAGCGGGAAAGGGAGCATGTAATTGGACTTCACAAGCTGCACAATTAAGACGTAAGTACTCATTCAAGTTACACATTGTATATCTCAAGCAAGGTACTGTAGGAAAAGGGGATTGTACTGTCTTATGTCTACTGACCAGTAGAGCTTCTAACCTGCAAATCCTCACCCTGTACATACATATAACTTTTTATGTACCATATGGTATTTGTTTGAAGAAACATTTTCTTTATTTTTATTATATACCCTTGGGCGACCAGGGTATCATTCATTGGTTACGTTTCATTTCTAAACTTTAAAAACTGGTATAGTACTTGATTTTTATTCCTACAGTATATACTGGTCCTTTGCTGCACTTTAATGTCTTTCAATGAAATATATTTAACATGTGTAATGTTTTAATATTTTGAGTACGGTGATTAATACCGGTATGTACTATATTTGACTTTTACACCTTGAGGTGAAGGGGGGCATTTTTTAGAGGTGTTTGGTTAAACTAGGGTGCTTATTCAAACTGATAACATTGTATATATGCCAGATCAAACAGTTTTTTTGCAGCATTTTGTGCCTCAGTCTAATTTTCAGGCTGTTTCAGATGTTGTTTTAGTACAATTCTTCTAAAGGCCTCTACTTACAAGTACAGTAGAGACATAACTTACTAGTGAAGCAGTTGTTACATTTCAAGATAGAAATGGTTTATACAATAGTTTGTCTCAAATTTCCTATCTGGACAGTGTCACATTCCTTCTTAGCCCATTTCTAAGAAGCATGTTCTCAACTAGCTAACAGTGTGACAAGAGTGATATTAAACATTTAATGTCAAGTAGTTTTAATTAAAATTTATATTAGTGTACATGCCAGTAGTGATACTGCTCATTAGTACTTACAGTTTGTGGCTTAGCTTTTAAATCATTTCAATCCTTATATGGTCAGGTCGAGCTGTGGTCCATCTTTTGCAGAGCAGTGGATCCAGAATTCCTCTGTTTGCATTTTTGGGCTTTGCATACGCAAGTAAGTAGAAAAGTTGTGAAATCAATTTGTGTTATAAAATAAATTGTACTAAATTTGAGTTCAGTAAACTTGTTGTTGTTGCTAATCTCTCTGATGAAGATCATATCGATCAAACACAAACTCGAGGCAGTCCCATAAAATTATATATTATCGTAATTAATTTATTATTATGATAATTATAATTATTATTTATTGTTTTAAATGTTCAAATATATAATTGTATTTTTTAGTAATATTAAATAATTATTAATAATAATTACTTTTATTGTAAATTGTTATAATTATTATTTTATATAGTAATTATAAATATTATTTTCATTGGGCCTTTACAGAACATTTGAGTTTGAAGTTGTTTGTTTCAACAAAGTTTGACAGTGCTACCAATGGCTTCATGTTATATACATGTAGATGTGTTGCATCTATAGTTGGCAGTATTCATGTACAGGTGTATTAGCTTGTAAGGTAGTGTCATAGGGTACAATTTACATGTTAATTACCCGGTAGTACTTGTTTGTTTTGATCATAATAATGGCCTAGCAGTTGAGAAATGTAATTCAGTCTATAACGCATGTAAGTGTAGTTCAGTCAAGTTGCATTTAAGTCTTGACATGTTTCCCACAATTTCAGACAACACTGCCAGTCCACCTGCTCACATACAGGAGCAGGAGGAACTGCAAGAGCTTCATCAGTGGATTCAGAAAGCATTCATGTTGGCAAGCAGCAACATGCCACAACAAACAACAACAGAGAGCGTCAACCACCAAGGGCTGAAGCTAAAAGATTATGAACTGGCTGAGCGTTTGGGAGAGAGGTCTTCTAACTCTGCTGTGTACTCTGCAAAACATGAAGGGGACAAGGTCAGAATGACACATGCAACATTTGCAGCTCTATATACAAGTAGACGTCATGCTTAATCATTGCCTCTCAGGCAGTCCACCTGAGACTCTATACATACAAAAGGGGTCATCTTGTGCCTTTTTGTTTTTAAATATCTGTCCAGTGCATTGTCTTTAATTCACTGATCAATGCTTTGCATTTTGTTACTCATTCTGTGTGAATGTCCAACATATTTTCAGTAGATCAAGTTGAGCTCAATTTGATATAACTATGTTTGCAGCTTCTCTGTCAACCAGTCTGTTTAATTTCAATTGTTCTTGTGTTACAACTTACTGATATGTAGGTGTTGTTTTTAATGAAGTGTTGTTGAGTTTTTAATACCGGTCTACCGTATTTTATTTCAGTTTGCCATCAAGATGCTTTTCAACTATGGTGTTCAATCTCAAAGTGCATCACTTTACCGAGTATGAGGATTTTCACACGATCATGCATACTTAGTATGTATTTGTAGGGTTTACACTGTCTTGAGATTACTGTAGTCACTCTGTAGTGATCAGCAGGACAAGAGTGGCAAGACTTGCATATTAACGTCTTCAATTGCATTTGAGCATTGGTTAATAGATCTGACTACATGTACATGTACATGTACCACAGTTACCCTTAATACTACTTTATGTAATGACAGGTTTAAGAAATACAAAATATTAAATATTATTTAACAATGTACATTTCAATGAAGAATGAATGAAAAATGAAGTTTTCTTTTTTTTTCTCTGTTTTTGTGACCAGGCGTTTGCAAAGGAACATCAAGTATTATCAGTAAATATTAGCAGGGAATTGGAAGCAGCACCTGAAGGTACACATTGTATAGTAGAATGGCTCCTTGAAGTGAATTCTGGCATACTTTTAGTACTGCAACACATATCTACATGTGTCTGTCTGTCTACAGGTCTGTCTGTCTAGTTACCAACTATCTTTCTAAGATATCTATCTATCTCTATCTTTAAATCTATCTGTCTGTCTATTTGTCAAGCTGTCTACCTAGCTGTCTGTCTGTCTGCTTATCGGTCTGTCTATCTAAAGTGTTTCAATGATGTTATAATCTGGCAAGTGCTCAAGATTCATGTAGATATCATTAATTTTTCAGTAGAATTGCCATTGTACATGTACATTTATAACGACAGTTGTTTAATGTCTTCATATCTAACACAGAACTGGTGACTGTTTTAACTTTGTATCTCTCCTTTACAGGGTCCAATTTAAGTTCGGCATTCACAAACTTACCAGCCCATGAAAACATTGTACCAGTTTTACATACCTTCGCAGATGAGTTCCCTTTTCTGCCTGACGCTGTTAACACTTATCCAGCTGCCCTGCCATCACGGTTCCATGATGGTGGCTTTGGGAGAAACAGGTCCCTCTTCCTTGTCATGCCAAGGTTAGCATCTATACCAACCATAAAAATCTAATCCTGACCTCTAAAAACAACATTTTACAATTGACCAAAGATACATGTAGTTCAATCACAATGTTTAATTTGTTCTTTCATAGTCTGTGACAATTCAAAGGAACATAACTTAGCATTTGCAACAAAACAGTGACTTGTACATAATTCAATGCTCCTCTGATTTACGCATTTGAATTTTTTTTTCAGATATTGCTGCTGCAATAAATTCTGAAGTTGATTATAATTATAATATATTTGTAAATTTTATGGTGAATTTTATTAATTGATTGGTATATTTGTGCAATGACCTACTGGCAGTCTGGAACAATACCACTAAGGTACATGTAAGGGTTCCTTGGCAGGGGGGCCAAAGGATTCAACCCACTTGGCTTAGTAACCTCACAATTGAACAGAGGTTACCATCTGACAAGTGATAGTGGAAAGCTCATAATAATTTTCACAATATCCAGAGAACAAAGTATTATTTTTAAGTTTCAGTAGTTGAATAGTACATTGTATCTAGAATCAAGTGACATCATTGCAGTACTTGTATTTACATAACATAATCATGGTACTCACTCATGACAAATATAATTGTTTTTGACATTGTTACATTCAGGTATGACAAGACAGTGTGGCAATATATGAGTGAGAACTGTGATCCAGACCCTTGGGTATCAACACTGTTACTCCTACAGCTTCTGGAGGGGGTATCCCATATAACCAGACATGGTATTGCACACAGAGACTTGAAGACTGATAATCTTCTGCTGGATGAGTCAGGTCCAGGGTGCCCTCGCCTAGTCATCTGTGATTTTGGATGCTGCCTTGCAGATAGAAGATTGGGTTTAAGTTTGCCATATGCTACTGATGAGACTGATAAAGGAGGCAACCTGCAGTTGATGGCTCCTGAGGTATGCCTTGTTCCATGTTGCCCATGATGGAACTGACAGTACTAAACACATAATTTGATTTACCTTGTAAGTCATGATCATTCTAACTGGTCATAATTGATATACAGGTTTCTTCAGTGACACCAGGAGAGAAAACATCCATTGACTACAGCAAGTCAGATGGTAAGAATTGAACAGTACACTTTATAAAAGCTTGCAAGATTTTTATTTTCAATAAGAACTGGGAATTTCTTGGTAAACTCAAAGAATCTACTTAATGAAAAGTCAATATGAGACCTGTGTATTAGTTGTAGTTGTAAGACCTGTGTTATATGTTGATGCAGCTCTTGTCTTTTCCAGCATGGGCAGCAGGCACTATTGCTTATGAGCTGTTTGGTGAAACAAACCCTTTTTACCTCCAAAATTTGGACAGCAGAACATATCAAGATGAAGAACTCCCTCCACTGACCAGGTAAATAGTAAGGGAAACAAGTACATGTATTACATGTATTTGTAAGCTCTTGGTAAAACAAACCTTCTCTTTCTTCATTCAAACCTGGACAATGGAATGTATTGAGAGGAAGAAAGCCCTCTGCTTTTCAGGAATAATTGCCGTAAGTAATTTTACTAGTATTACCTACAAGCACTTTGGTGACACAAACCCTTTCTACCTTCAAAACCTGGACAAGAGAACATATTAAGAATTATCGAGGCAAAGACCAGGTAAATATTAAGTATTACAAGGACTGCACAGGAGCTGTTTGTTGAAACAAACTCAGCCTTCCATTTGTTATGAGTCTTGACTTCAGTAGCGGTGTTAAGCAGAAAATATGCATTCATTTCGTCGCATTCTTGACTCAGTTGTTAGTTGCCTCCGCCACAGGGAGAAATTGTTAATTACAAGTACAGTAAAAACCCGCGTATAAGAACATGTGGATTAAGAACACCCAGGCCTGACTTTAGGAAATAAAGTACCATTTATATAAGAACACATTCAGCCTGAAAAACGAAAGTTGTTCTTATATGGAAAAATATCAAAGATCAGCACTACTTTTCATTGCAAACATAATAGTTCCACCCCATGATTATATGTAACAAAATAAAAATATGTACTGTTTTTTAATCAATTTTTTTTGCTAAAAATGTACTTCATTACCTTGATTGATCATTTTTTTTTAAATTTAAAATAAATTAAAATTGTGGTCATATACATTGATTCAATCTATTGGTAGCCTAGTATGTTCCTTTTTTTAAGAATTTTGTTTTAAGAACACTTAAGAACACTTACAGGCTGATTTTGCAGATTATAACCCTTTATATAAGAACCAAATCAGCCTGAACTGCAAAAATAGGTGTTCTTATACGCGGGTTTTTACTGTATTGCTTATAAGCTCTTTGGTAAAACAAAGGCTTAAATATGTCTTCCAAACCTGGATAGCACTGAAGTGTATCGAGAGGAACAAATGTAACCGCTCGTCGTTTAGGTGCTACGGGCTTGTCCTTAACAGCTGTTAGTTAAATGAACCAGCTGTTTCTTACAAGTCGTTTCTGCCTCTGCCTCTTCCTCTTCTGCCTTCTTTTGTTTTTGCACGAGTGTCACTAACTGGCGAGTTTCAAAAAGCTGTTCTTCGAGAGTTGCCGATATGAACAATTCTGAAGTTGTAAGCTTAAATAATAAGTCCTCCTATTCAATCTAAAGCAACATGAAATTCAGTAAAGGAGATCAATACTGTCTTTTACAACCTATACGACCGTAAAAACTAAAGAAAGAAGACTTATTAGTCTCACTGCTGGTAAAGCTTTAGATTTTCAAATTTCTGCAATTAAAATTCATTTGCAAGTTTTTTTTATGTTTGAATATACGGTTCGAACGTATGATCTGTCTTTATTTTTTTAGTTCTTTGATAGTGGCCTCGGAAGAATCAACAGTCAACAATACTCAATCGTTGAATTGATAATAAATCTTTGTTAAACTTATGTTTTAAGGGCACCACCGCAGTTGAGAAAGGTCGTGTCTCTGCTGCTGAAAAGAAACCCTTTTGAGAGGATCTCAGCCGATGAAGCAGTGTTTTTGATTCACGTGATCTTATTTACCCCACCTGATTGGCTGACAAAGGATGTCAAGCCCAGTGAAGTCATAAAGTAAGTGAAGTACAACCTTTTTGTGCACCGCCCCTTGCTCAGGAACGGATTTTATTACAGCCTCGTTAGCTTTCACATCTCATAGGCGAATTTTTTCTAATCAGCATAAATTTGTGCAGCAAAACAGAATCCACATATGGAAAGGCCATTGCACATAGTACTCACTGGCATTTGAGCGTGATATGCCAAGTACTGTTCGAATAACTACAGACTCGTCTCTCGACTTGAGTTAAGGTTTGGATTTCTATGTTCAACACGAAGTCGAGACTAACACTGTAAATATAATCTAGAGTCAAATGTGTGATTAACGGCAACTGGAAATACGAAACTGGTCTGTTAAATCTGATCTATGAGAAACACTTATGTGAGTCATTAGTTTTTACTGAGTTTTCATTTGATTAATTCATCCCAGATGGCTGCTGAAGCTCACCCTGAACTTTCTTGGGGATCACGGAACGACATCCCAGATTCCGCTGGAGCGAAAGGTACGTAGGCCACAGTTCGTAAACGAAAGATTTCCATTTATTTTTGAAGTACCAACGGAATACACTCGTCTTTTTGTAAGAACCTTTTTTAAAAGAACGTCGAGGTTTAAAATGCCAAGATTTAAGAACATGTTTAAAAAGACCCTTTGATAGCAACACATTTGGGTAGATATATGTGAACTGAGTTAGATGTTAGGAACAGTCTGATAGCAACACATTTGGGTACATTTATGAACTGGGTTAGATGTTGGGAACAGCCTTTAATAGTACCACATGTGGGTACATTCGTGAACTGGGTTAGATGTTAGGAAGAGCCTTTGATAGCAACACATTTGGGTACACATACGAACTAAGCGCGATGTTGGGAACAGCCTTTGATACCAACGCATTTGGGTGCATATATGAACTGAGTTGGATGTTAGGAACAGTCTTTGAATGTTTTAAACAGACACAAATCCAAAAATTATCAAGAACGCTTTTAAGAAGAAATCCTGGAAAACGTTACAAACGTTCAACAACAGCCCAAAATATTTGAGTAAAAGAAAACTATACTAGGTTATACGGTATATAAGAGCTGCTTTGCATAATTGAATTCTAATCGTAATTGACAGAAAATGTTCTGGGTGTCTTTCATTCAAAGGTTTTGCACAGATTTCTGCAGCAAGCAACAGCTGATGGCGTTATTAAAGCTTTGGGCATTCTGAGGGACACTGACGATGTGAAGTAGAGCATTTTGCTGCCCCATGTATCAAGAACTATGTGACAATGCATGAGCGAATGTCAAAACGACGTGAATTTTACAGTAGCATTTCTGTGCTGTCGTGTGTAACGCGATGTTTTGCAGTTCATTGTTAAACTCGTGCTGCAGCTAATCAGGAAAGATGTTAAGTTTTCTTTAGCATTTCGCTTGTGCTCGAAAATGTTTGATGAGTTTTATTACATCATAGCAATTATAGACACATCACTTATGATGGCGATTTGATATGGAAGGACAAAACTTATATTCACGTTTGGCCAAGCTGTGCTGCCCAGGTGTTTGATCCGAGAGAAGGCCGGTGCCAGAGGTGGCTTGGGTTCCAGGTCAATTCCGAAGTATGCGAACTCAAACAGTTTAAAGCAATTTTAAATCAGCCTAGACAGAATGGCAACATGTAGTTGCGAAGATTGTGACAAATAAAGACAAAATATGATAAATAAAGATGTTTGTTCAACACTTGTGAACTTTGCTCAGTTTACTTGTTACTCGGGCCGGAAGGCACCGAGTTGAGGTTTCGGCTCCGTTTTTATTTTTTATTTTTTTTATTACTCGGGCCGGAAGGCACCGAGTTGAGGTTTCGGCTCCGTTTTTATTTTTTTATTTTTTATTACTCGGGCCG
>JAOBYE010226545.1:0-13069 GCA_025403585.1 Parazoanthus swiftii | reverse complement strand
ATTTTAACTGAGGAACAGATTTCTGTCTACCACATTTAAAGGAGAGAAAGTAACAGCACCACAACCCATGCAGCCATAAATGCTTGAAGCTATTCACCAACCACATTTAGGAGCTGAAGAATGCAAGAAACGAGCAAGAGAAATTCTGTTCAGGCCTGGTCTAGCTCAAGACAATTCAAAATACAGTCAACAAATGTTCTGTCTGCATCAGTTTGAGGAATCACCAGCCAAAAGAGCCATTTAAGTGACACAGAGTTCCTGACAGGCCTTGGGAAATGGTTGGTACAGACTATCGGAACTATATTGCGACACTTTGTTGACTATTACTCAGGATATTCGAGTTGAACTATTCGGTATGTCCTCAAGTAAAACAAGCACAGTAATCACCAAAGTGAAGTCCTAATTTGCCCGACATGGAATTCCCGACAGACTCATTTCAGACGTTGTTCCTAAATTTGCTGAGATTGAGAACTTTGAGAGAACATGGAGGTTTTAAGCACACCACCAATTCACCCCATTATCCACAATCTAATGTCAGAAAGAGCTGTTCAGACAGCAAAAGGCATTTTGCGCACTACCGTAACACCCCAAGAGACACAGTGCTTGTTCAGAGATTGTTTTCTCGGAGGACCAAAACAACACTACCGACCTCTGAAGAGATTCTGACACCACATATAGTTTTACAGCTACTCAAGGAAAGAGATGTAAAGAGAATGAAGTCTGTTCAAAGATTTGACAGCCAGGCAACAGTAAGAACTCCTGCGAACCAGCCAAGGTCCTACATTGTAAGCAGAGATAGTGCAACAGACAGAAGAAACAGGAGAGACCTGTTCAAAGTTGAACAGCCAGAATTCGTAGTAGATGACACCCAAGAAGTTTCAACGTCTCAAACAATCAGCTCTGGATACAAAGTAATATGGCCCTAGCTGCTTTGCCCGACCTATCTATTAGCTATTTTTTAGCTATTTCTAAGTAGCTGTGCTCTCGCTCCAGCAATAAGGATGATAAGTAATAATATCTTCTGTTCACATATATATGTACATCCAAGGGATCACAAAAACGTTTTTGGTTTTTGCTTCGCTCTTCGTATTACCGATTTTACAACACCCATGGCCCGGTCATTAGAATTTTTATGCTCGTTTATACAAGCCACTATATAGCTAGTTGTTCCCGGCTATTTTTATATGTGATAATGCAGGTATGTTCTATAAAATAATAAAACGACAAAAGCGACTTTTTCTAAACTTTATTCCTCAACGTAACAACAATACAACATTGCCGTCAAATAACAAGCAAGAAATTATAGTAGAGTGCATGCACAGTCAAACACAGTGTTTATCTGTTTTAGACCAGTAAGTTTTATAAATGTTCTCTTGATCTTATATTGTCGTTGTACTGACGTTAAACTAAAAAATTAAGGAACTCAAAATACAATTCTATTCAGCAGAGAAAAGACTGTATTTTTTAAAGATGTAACATTATGACTCAAAACCATATCAAGCAGTTTCACCGAACCTTACGGTGCAAAACATTGATGTAACAACATATTATCCTGCTCACCAACGAAAAACAAACCAAGAATTGCTTGTTGTTATCGTTACACCTACTTTATATGGAAAGTTTACAAAAAAGGAATAAGCGCACTGAACTATAAAACTAACAGTTTAAATCTCGACCAATACATTGGCTTACTACGGCTCTCCCAAAGCAAGTTAGTCACTGAATCAAGAAAGGAACAAGCCACTTAATACTTTTAATGTTTTCAAAGAAAGCATTGCACTTATTGAAACTCGAAGTCCATGTTTTGTCGTTTTCTCTCGAGCAAGGTTTTAATTAGTTCCTCTGGGTTCTCTTCATTTGCATCAGAGTTAAGGGGCCTTCCAACCTGTGACACCTGAATTAAAAATAGAACAGTTTAGAGAGTCAGTCCGAGATGGTATTGCCATTACTGTGCAAGGGTATTAATAATTTCTCTTTATTAGTGAAACCAGTCATTAATGGTAGTGCATCAATCTTTCAAGGATTTCAGTTTTTAGCATTAAATATATTTGTAAATATATTCTTAATCGTCACATCCCTGTCTTAATTTTTGTGAAATGGATTTTTAGTTATGTTTCTAAATTTCTTTATTAATTCGTAAGTGTTTTAAAACACTTGACAATCTAGATATACAGAAAATGTGATTCGTTCATAAAGTTTTTCTTACGAAACAATTTTTGTTACTGTCGCTCTTATCAATCGAACCGAAAGAAGTATCTTAACGGAAACAGTTAGTGTACCTTGAATTGGCGTTTTCCTGCTCTCGGATGACATCTTCCTGGAGTGCAGCCATTTATGGTTGCTTCCTTTGGAGCTCCATCGAGAAGGACAGCTCCCGAGATTAGAAGTAAAATCGAAATGGATTTGTAGTCCATGCTAGACGAAATGGGAAGTCTTCCCTAGTGACTCTTTATGGAATTAGCCACCTATTTATTGGTAGTTTGTGCTTGCGTCATAAACAGTTCTGCTGTTGTTGGGGGCGGAGGAACTCCGCTGTGGGTGGGAACGATGGCAGCTGTGTTACGTGCTGCAAAACTGAAAATAAATTATGTGTCTTTTGCAAAAGTTCTTTAACGCAATCATATTTTATACAACAAAATTATTTTAAGAACTACTTGCCTTATTTATTTACTTTTAAAGTCTCTAAGTAGTAGGCAGTCTGTTTATCTTTTGGAAAAAAATATGTCCATACGGGGTATAACTGAATATCTCAAACATGTTTTCGTTTCCTCGATAAATGTCCGGAGGTGGGCCGAAGTTCTAATTGAAATCTTACTTAAGATATAGTAGAATTATTTTTTTGTTGGGATTAAATCCCCATTTCCCACACATACGTATAGTATGGTATAATATAAATCTAGTCATAATTGCGATGCCAGTTATCGAAATCTCGGTCAAAGTAACTTTTATATCTTTCACCGGCTTTACCAATAACATGTACAGACCCAGGATCGAATGGTTTATTCGGCATTTCCTATAGAGAGTAAACTAAAGTGACTTTTCCATTTTGAACTTGTTTTGTTGCTACCACCAAGAAAAAGAGCTCCCGTTAGAAATTTAATTGCATAAACAGATGGTATTTGGTTGGTCCAAAGCGTGTGGCAGCAAGAGTCTATTTGTGAATGTGAATGATACTGAAAATAGTTTGTAAACTGAACTTTGTAATTAAAAACTGTTAGTTGTTTTTCTGACATTGATGAACTATTTGATTACTGGCAATGAGGCTGTCAAACAAAACGCCAACGTTTTACAAACTGCATTACAACCAGAAGGCCGGAGCCGGATTTTCCAATTCTTTCAACACTCCTCCCAAACCACCTTTTTTAACCCTGTGGGTCTCGCTGAAACCCCCGTCCGGCTTCGAGGTTGGCATTTTATCAACGGCTCACTATTTTGGATCTATTGTGGCGATGCTTTGATGTTGTCAACCTTAGGGGTATTTTTAAAATAGCTTTCAAGGTTATGTGTCGTCATTCTTCAGACAGGAAGTTGAAAAACCTTAGAATTAGTTCAAAATTGATTTTTATTTAATGTCGTAAACATTGTATTTGTTTATTACTACCAAGCGGGGAGTTCCTATGGGTTAGGGTTTGGTTAGGTTAACCCTAACCCTAACCCTAAACCCTAAACCCTAAGACCCTTGGAAATGTCAAAAATAGTTGGACCTGGGTTTAGGTATCGAAATTGTGTTTTTTCAAGAATTTACAAGGTTCAAGTATGTTCTCAGTGTTTCCCTATGTGTATAATATTCGCCACCAGGTTTATCCCCCCAAAATAAATGACTCTTGTTAAAGTGGTTGGAATTGTCCACTAAAAGTCAAACAGAGAGACACCGATGAGGTCTCTACAAAAATTTAGCTTCCTGGAGAAATTACAGTTTGCAGGACTCATAAGGGTGATAGGAACCAAAATTTACTTGCAGAACTCGAGAATATATTAGTTTTGTAACAGATTGTTTCTAAGGAAGTCAAGTTGGGGAATTGGCAAAAGGTTGGCTTTGTTGATGACTTGTGAAGATCATACTGAAAACATAAAAATTGCTAGTACCTTACAGTTCTTGTAAATTACTTGAACTCGGTTATAAAACTATCATAAAAGTAATAACTAATTAATTGTATTGTGTCATTGTTCCAAATCGCCGTTTTTTGTCGTCAAAAAATTGAGTAAAGAAGCTTTACAAAAAATGGATAAGTTATTTTAAGTGCTGTTGAAAGTTCTACCGACAAACTGTTGAGTGGCGAACAACGTGCAGCGCTGCTTTTTTTGGCAGGTGTTTTCCAAATACAAAATAAAAAACACGGACGATTAAGTAAACTGAGGCTCAGTAGGAGCGACCAATAAAAATTAAACTAGAGATGATTCTTTTGCTTACTCTAGCTTTGTTTCTATCATGTAAAGAAATAGCAGATCGAATAGGATAATTTAGTAGAATGTAATTATCTCAATAGGAAGCAGTTCAACACTTGGTGCACAACTATCTAATAACAACCATCTTCAGTCAACAGTTACATGCAGTTCTAACGCCTTTTACCGTAAGAACCGCACAGTTTTACTGATACATTATATTTTAACTATTTTGAGGTTGGTTAAGCGGGTTAAGATTTCAGTTTATCTTGCGGGCAGACTGGATTTTTGAAATAATTTTTTTGAGATGACCGTCGGAAGCTGCGAATTCAACTCCTTAAAATATGCAACTTATATTTTGTTTTGTTCATTTCGACAAAATCTTCCTGATAATACCGATATTAGCTGCCATTTGAAGCATTATGCGCATGCTATTTAGGGCATCCTCGTCAAACTTTTAAAAGACAACTTCATCTGATCTTCCGCAGCTTTGGATAAGCTTCCACATACAAACAACACACTTTCAAGATATTTTGGAGCGCACCTCTGAACTTAACATGTATGCAAAATCCAATACTGAAATATAACAGCACCGTTGCGTTTCTGTAAGTTGTTTCGAAATGTGGCTATAAAACTGTTTTAAGAACAATTTCAAGTTTTGAAATATTGTAACGGGTCTATGGAAATGACTTCTGGTGATTTTATACTCTGATCAAATGCTGAAATTACTTTCCCTCTTATTGCTGATCGTGAACTTGTAACTTTTTTTACAGAATATTCTCAATTTTTCTCAGTATAATCTAAAAATCATTTCACTTGCAAATTACCATCGGGAAACAAGTCATGTCTCGTCTATCAGAGAGAATAGCCAGAAATACTGGCAGCAACTCAGGTCAATTTGACAACCATATTCTGGGGGAAGCACTGTCGGCATTACACGAGGCGAGAGAGCACAAGACACGATTCGCCGGCAGACCACTCGTGACCCTGACAGCGCGGCATCAAGGCATTGAAGACCTCCAAGCCTCTGACAAAGGGAATAACGGGAAAACGCGATAATGGTCACTCACCAGCGAATTGACAGCCCGAATCAACATCATCATTCACAAGAAATTGCTCTTTTATTACCCATTTAGTAATAACGGAGGCTTTATCGTCTACTTCAGTTAGAAATTCAAAGAAATATGTATGTAAAACTCCTTAACCCAGAAACAACACATTTATTGAGATGTAAAGAGAACCACCTGAGAATGACAATATACCAGTTGCTCAGTGGTTCAATATGACTACAGAATTCAGCAGCTCCTAAAACCAGTTATTTTGCTCATATGAAATAAGGTTTCAATGATTACCAAAATTTTGAAACTTTGCGTTGTAACCGTGGGACAGGCACGAGTCTAATCGTAAATTAGAAGCTACTTCAATCATTAAAAGATAAAACTACATTACCAGGTATAAATGAACAAGAGAAAGAGGTGAACCGCGCCGATACGTTCAGCTTGTGAGTGTCTTACTCTTAGCAAAGTGCAGATCTCGCAGAGTTTTCTTAAAGTAAGGTCAACAACACTTGCCGGTTTATGCTTTTTGTCGGTTATTACCTCCAGGAAGAAGTTATTTGAAAAACACCCAATGCTGTGAAATATCATGCTTGATCTTCAGAAAATGCGTATTTTTAAACAAAATTTCCAGCAATCATATCCACCACATGTAATCATAACTGTCAGCAACCTGGGAGATATTATCAACAAGATTATTTGTTCGCTAGCAACTAAACCTTCCTATAAATGGAAATATGAACTCAGTTTCCTTCCTTCCATTGAACACTGATCTAATAGATTATTTAATTTATGAAACAACAGCGCACAAAAACTGAACTGATAATATAAGGAATCATCTTATGGTCACACTGTCGGTTGATTCTGTTTCATGAGAACGACCAATCCTGGGCTGAAGTTGTCAATATCTCAGCCAGCGTTCTTTTTGTATTTGTTTTTCTTTTCAGTAGTGTGCGTCTGCATATGTTCAAAGGCGGTACCCAACAATACTTTCAAATATATTGCTCGGCAGATTCGAGATAGTTATGCCACCAACTAAACAGCTGTGTATACTGGAATCGCCTGTTTACCAAATTAAAAAGCAAATCGCGCTGCTTCCTTGTGATATTTCAGTACTGGTTATAATACGTGCCAATTTTCAAAATTTATAGAAATATATTCGTTTTTTGGTCTCAACCTCAGTGCTGTGCATTGAGTTTAGCGTGTTCTTAAACTTAAACTTAGATTGCCTTTCCGCTTCAATGAAAACGTTTATCATTAGATGCAGTACCCGTCACAACACAGTCTTGCTTTTCTCTTTACTTTAACTGCGCTTCTTTTGTCGTATTTCAAGTTGAAATAACAGCTAAGCAGAACAAAACTTAGTAACTAAATTGTTATGTTTCGATTGTGAACGCCACACACTTGAGTGCATGGTTTTTATATTTACAGTAAAACAACTGGCACACAAGGGTAATACTTGTGTCAATGCTCGGGAGTTTGACAAATTTACATTTTTGTAGAAACCAATAAATCCATTGTCAGTGTTACATATAGAATAGAAAAGTTAAGGAGGCAGACAAACTACTCATTTGTTCAAAGAAACATTTTTTAAAGCGTTTTGGACTTATACCCCATTCACACCAACGTTTAAACATGTCTTATAGCTGTTTAACTAAACAGGTTTAAAAGTTTTTTTTTTCTAGTACAACACCGCCCTCGACTTAAAATCTCTGGCATACAGTTCCTAAAATAAATTATAGCCATCCAAGATGGAATCAGCCCTGAATATTTTTATGCTTGCTAGTGAAAAGAACTTGCAAAAGTTAGATTAATTAAACATGTTTATGTGTGAATGCGGCATTAGATTTTAACATTTCAATCTTTAATTTTTTAACTGATTAAGGACAAAAGGCTCTTTTTGTTTAATTTTTGTGCTTTAGATTTTGACATAAACTTTAGCTTTCGTAACTGATGAAGGACGAAAGTCATGCAAAATGTTCTTTAAAAAAACATTCTTCGGGCTTGGAGAAGTTCGTCTACCTCTTCATTCAACCTTTAGAGTTTACTGAATGTCAACTCGAAACACTGTTTTGTTCCGATCAACACTTAACCCAGATGTTAAAAACAAATATATTATGGAATAAAACAGTGGCAAGACAACGTCTTATACGAAGCAGGTTAATTTGTATGTTAATTTGTACATAGTATCACCAAGCAATCTTTTCTGACTCGTCAATTTAGAACTTTACGATTACTTAGTCAAATTTACATTGAGCACTAATCCTTTTAGGAAGCATTAACTATAATCTAATTCAATGCGTGCTTTCAATGGATTTGGTATCTCATGATTAAAAAACATCCGAAGGTGTGACTGAACCTGAATATAATCGGAAACTTAATCTTTCAGCGCTTTTGACAAAAAAGAGCTTATTTACAACGTTTCAGTTAGCGCCTTTTTATTTGTATCACTGCTGTCCAATTGGTCACAGATAATTAGGGCTGTACCGATAAATAGGAATGTTTTGTCAATGCAAATGTGTATACTGCAGCGGTTCATAACTCAGTTAATGAAGCAACTCATGTTCCAATATGGGCAAGCTTACAGTGATTTTACTATTGACAATAGTAGTATCTTGTCAAATACGCTTTGTTACAGCTCAATTTACCCCTGGGAAGGGACACACGCGAGGAAAAAGAGTGTTACAGGTGACCGTTTTAGTCTTTTGCTTTCTGATTCTTCTAGCGTATAATGATAACATAAAATAATTTCTTATAAATTTCTAATTGAAGCGCAAAAGCTTTAGTCTACAAGCAGAACAAACATAATTTTTTATATGATTGTATATAAAGCAGCATCCATGTAGAATGAGTTATATTTATGCTATAATAAAAAATCACGATTTGGTTCTAAGTGTTATTTCATTTCTTTCCCTTCAAAATGATATCATTATAGCCGCCATGCAAGTTTTGTAATAAAATCTAAGTGTCAAGAAATATTATTATATATTTTCGTCTTTGATGAACCTCTATTTCTAAAGAAAAACGCAACTAATTTCGTTGTGCAGCAATAGCAATACTTCTAGGACTTTTCTCTCTTGCAAAACAGGTCTGAAACCGCTATTTCAAGCCAAGATTGCAGTATCAAAATATTGACATCCCTAAAGCTTTCCTCGCTTGAAAAGATTTAGAGGTGTATCAAACTCCCATATTTAACCATTCCTTTGACCCAACATCTTCTTATACAATTTTATGTTTAAAGTTAATGCGACTAAACCGGCTATCTTTTTACGGTATCAGTATAAGTATATTAGTGTTAAAATAGGGGAACTAATCATCCACTCCAAACTTTCCAAAGTGCATTATGTAATTCTGTCACTTTAATAACAGGAAATATATATACAAGTGATCATTTGACATATTAAAAGTGAAACAGTGGAATCAAAGTTTGTAGTTGTTGTAGCTGCACTGTTGTTGTATATAGCGTAGGACACGCAGAAAATCACTAAAATAGTGCTTTGAAAAGAATTGGTCAACTGATTTTACCCTTCGAATGCCATTATATGAAAATTAGGAAATTGCGTAATCTGAGAAATACCCATACTGTTTATCCAGCAGTATCTAGTGGATATATATTTCCAGTACGAGTTATTTTAGCAAGTCCACAATCTTTGCCACTGTATCAAATGAAACAATCAATACCTTTCCAGATGCTAACATTTTCATAATAACTGTTACTAAATTGTCCATTTAATTGTATTAGCTATTAGTAGTCGATCAGTCGCTACAGATACCAAGACTTTTGTAAATATCTCCCGAAAATCAAACGGATTTGTTAAAATGGCAAAGTGGAGCATCGAGGCCTAGCCAAACTCCGTTTTCAATCTCTGCTTATTAACAGGTTTTGAACGTTTTACAGCTTAAATTACTGAGCCCCCTCCTCCAACGATTCCACTAAGTTAAAGTTCAAAACATTTCAATCCAACATTATTTCTATGAATGAACATCTTAAGAAGAACGGCATGACATTGTGGTCATGCACCACAAGATAAATTTTATTTTCGCAATGACATTTTGTTTCATTAGTTTATTATAAGGTAGCTACAAAAATGTATTTGGTCGTGGGACATCCAGCAGCTCCGTCCATTGCTTGATGACTTTACTTTCTTTTTAATTCACATTTCTCAGATTAAACAAGCACTTAGGGATCTTTGCGCCGTGACAGGGAAGGACTGCAAGAAGGAACTTCTTGAAGTCTGGCGAATGCAACCCCGATTAAAGAAGAGACGAGCCCCCTTTGAACAACTGATGAAATGAACCAATGTCCGATATTTTTGTTTAAATATACATGACTTTCACATTGGTATAATTATTATTTAGCTATTAGCACAATCACATCGCTAAATAAAAGCATTGTAAACATTTAACTACTGGGTCTTTACTGCTATAATGAACTTGAATAAAAATAAACACCATAGTACATGTAAGTGAAAGCAAATACGAATCCAGTCAACAACAAGTAATACACTATGATAACATGGTTATCCGATCCCCATCCCGTCTCCCCATCCAACCCCCTTTTATCCTCGGCATTCTTTTATATTCTGTTATAATTTGTATAGTATCGCGGTTTGACAAGCAAATAATCGTGTAATGTACCAAGTCCAAAGAAGCATGATGATGACTACTCCGACGTACTTATAGCTTGTTACTGCCTCGATTGTTCCCTTCCCCTCTCTTCTGTTTTGCACTTATCTTTTCTTCTTATTTTCGTTTGAAGGAAAACGGAAATTGAGTACCATAGGATATTTTTCACAAGTTCATTTTGAGATGAAAAATGGAAAAACTCGGTAGCGGTGAAAACGGAGAAAACACCAATTTTTGCACACCAAAAAGTGAGTTTCACGGTCGCGATAATCAAAACAAATTTTGTTGGTTTTAAGCACTTTCGTTTTCTTAAGAAACTTATAAAGTTCTTTTGTAATTAACGTAAAATGAGATGAGCACGAAACTAGAATATTGTCGATCCACAAAAAAGTGTTTACAACACTTTTTCTGTGAAACATTATTATTAAAATGTCCCAAAATGGCGGCATTTACAAATGAGCGTAAAACTTTGAAACCCTTTTTAGCAGTAACAAATATTACGAATTGGATTAATTTGCTTCAAATACGAAGGAAAAATTAAAAATAAGTGCCATATGAAACATTTTGTTTGGAGGATTTATGTCGCTTTCAAAACGACCCTGTAAACAAGAAAATGACAAACACTAGAACTATAGCGATAAGAACAAAAACAAAACATTTAGCTGAATAGCGAGCAGACTCGCTTACCTGTTCCACACAAGGGTAAAAACTTTGCAAAAGTAGCTGAGAAAAGAAACAAGAAGTGTTTGACAACCTTTTACTCGGAAGTAAAGGCAAAAAATGCGAAACTAAACTCACCAGATGAAATGCAATCTCAAACTCTTTCAAGCTAAACAAATCGACAAATTGGTGTTGCAGACGATCGCCCGAGAAATCCCGCCAAAAATAGGTAGAGGACGGAAAAGTTGTCGCGCCGTTGGCCGTTTTCCCCGCCATTAGTGTCAAAGCGCAAAGACTTGTGGGATAGGCGGTTGTCACCCGTGATTATTGCCAATATCGATGAGCAACTCCGGTGCAGTCCATTTGATTGGCAGGTGACCCTGTGAAAGCATATATAGTTTGAAAGCGTCATCATGTTATGTTAGATTTGTTAAAGCATTGTCTGTAACCCTTTCTAAAGTGCGCTGAAATTCAGTTTGAAGAAAGCTCATTTGTTATGAGGAGATATGATATGAACGGATATGAAATTAGCAGATTGTGGCAAGATATGTAAAATTTATTGCGGTATTGAAGTTTTGTTTAAATTGACAATTTGAAGAAAGAAAATGTAATTAAATTTTTATTTCAGATGGCAAGCATTAAATGTTGACAACAGTTTAAAAGACAGATAGGTAATAACAAAACATTACGACCAAAATGTTTCGCCCTAATACTATTTTTTAGTTAAAATTCTTCAAAAAGCTGTTTAAAGCAAAATGGCATGACTGTAATCATCCTGTCGGGCTAAAATTCTCCCAAAATTTATCCTAGTGAAATAAATGTTTTACAGAATTAACCCTTTTGGGATGAGGAAAAACCATCCATCCATCCTTGCGCGGTACACATTGGATGAAATCCCGGACCACTGAAAGAATCTCCATTGCTATTCTACAATTTTTCTACAAATATTTACAAATTTAGGGACTATCGTAGCATTATTTGATAAGACAAATTGGGTTATACGTCAGATTGAAGCCTTAAGTGTTATATTTTTAAATGCAGTGATAAATTTTAGTCCTACAATCTCAGAGATTCAAGGGTTAAGCTTGTTGTTCCCTTGCCACATGAAACTAAGCGCAATTGCAAAAATCATATCTCTCACAGTTTATTCTCTTAGAAGAAATGCTTTGTAAATTTGTTCAAAAAGCACCAAGGGGTGAGGAAATGCAACTGACACACCCTTTAGGAGTGAACGCAAGAAGCAAATAATTCCAGGTAGGAGAAAAAAAAACTAAATTCACCCTTGAGGAGTGAATACCAGAATAATATAACTCCAGACAAGTGAGAAAAATTAGAAACTCACCCTTGACAGAGACAAACAAGAGCCAATTAATTCCAACTAGGTGAGAAAAAATTTAACCAAACCTTGAGGAGTAAATACCAGAAGAATATAACTCAAGCTGGGTGAGCAAAAATCGAAATTCGCCCTTGACAAAAAAAACCTCTAACCACATAATTCCACCCAGGTGAGCAAAAAATTAAACTAACCCATGAAAGGTAAATACCAGAAAAATATAATTCCAGTTGGGTGAACAAAATTCGAAATTCACCCTTCACAAAGGAAAACAAAACCCATTTAATTCCACCCAGGAGAGCAGGATGGTAGGTAGAATAGTCGTATTTTTAAGGGTATAAAATCAACGATCTGGTATTTTTTAGGGTATTTTTAAGCGAAAATCGCACTCGGAAAAAAATCTGGTAATTTTTAGGGGTTATTTGAGCTAAAACGAGACGCTAAAGATAAATTCAGGGTATTTTTTTTTGTATTCAAGAAAAGTGGAGATTGCAGTTGCAAAGCGTTCGCCGTAGTGACATCATTCCTACTTAAGATTCAAAATAACTTTCGTAAAGATTAGTAGAAAATGAAAGTTATAAAAGAAACTGTATATTACAACAAATTCTATGTAGGAGACATAGTTCTACTCACTAACTTATGAATGTTATAATTTCAAAAGTAAAGATTAATAAAAAGACAAAATCACCATAATTGAAGAAATCAGATCAGGTTTCCATTAATAAAGAAAGATTCTGATAGAGGGTGGTGGGTGGGCCTGGTTGATAGTAAAGCTAAATAAAAAACACCTAACTCTAACCCTAACTCTAACCCGAACTCTAACCCTAACTCTAACCCTAACTCTAACCTTTACTCTAACCCTAACTCTAACCCTAACTCTAACCCTAACTCTAACCCTAACTCTAACCCTAACTCTAACCCTAACTCTAACCTTTACTCTAACCCTAACTCTAACCCTAACTCTAACCCTAACTCTAACCCTAACTCTAACCCTAACTCTAACCCTAACTCT
>JAOBYE010226434.1:3675-16905 GCA_025403585.1 Parazoanthus swiftii | reverse complement strand
ACTAGTAAAATATGACAAGTTTTTCTCAAACTTGGAGCAATTTGCTGAGCTTGACACATTTGACACATTTGCTGGGGGAAAAACTGGGGGGGCACGGGCCCCTCCGGCACCACCCCTTGCTACGGCCCTGTCGTTTACTGTCACCCAGTCTGGGCCACTACAAAGAACTAGCCTTGAGCTAAAATTCCAATAAACTACAAACAAGCTACAAAAAAAGCTGTCTAACAATGCAAAGGCAGTTCAACTGTTCAGACCGTGATTTTTGCAAACGTGTTCCAGCAAAATATCCATACACGGCAATTTATATTCATATTCTTAGCTCTTTGAGTAGCAAATTAATATTTCCTTTTAGGTGTGCCGCCATAATACAATACATTGATGCCAAACGTGCTTAGTATAAATGAGTCGCTTCAAGTTATAAAAACATTATGAACTTCGGTACACGACACCAATACGCTATACTCACTGTGTGGCTAAGTGCGACTCATTGCGGATCAATTGAATAAAGTGGTAATTGTCGTAGCTTTGAATTATTTGGTTGCTTGATAACCCTATTACTCCCTGTTCTTTTTATCTAAGTGCTAACAGTTACAGAGTGTTTCACTCTCAATCTCAATCCTGTAGCATTACAAAAAAGATATACTTAAAACCAAGTGCTTGCTCGCTAAAGAAACCTACTCAGACTTAGTCTGAAACCATTCCGGGTGGAAATCTTGTATCTAACAAAAAATGACTACAAAAACTTGGGGAGGGGGGGGGGGAGCCCTTAACAAAGTGCGCCAGACTCTGGGCAATGTGAGCAGATACATTTACATGTTACAAAGTATAAACTGTTGTGTGACTAGTATGTACATAGCACTGATTCAAACACCCGAGGGACAGTCACTCGCATCTAGCGCCCAGGGACCAGCTGCACAAAATGAACGTCGAACTTCGTTCTTACGTTCGACGTTTTTGTAAAGGATTTCTTACTATTTAACGTCTTACGTTGTTGTACGTTTAACGTATGATGTTAGACCAACGTCTGACGCACAGTTTCTTTAAACAACTGGGCTCAGTTTTACAGCTACAGTTTGAGGTCAGCGGTATGGTCGGTGGTGTCTTCCTCCACGTCTGCCAGCACGGCGTAGTCGTAAGGGGGCGGGGCCTCGGTAGCGGTGCTTGGCGACCTCTGCAGAGTAACCACGGCTCCACGGTTCTGACAAGAAGCAAAACAATCCTCACATCAGGGACATTTCGTAAGCACACCCACGTTTTCAGCCAAAAACTGCTAACGTTCGCGTGACCAGCGGTCGTTGTCGTTGTCGTCATTATCATCATCACCATGACCAAAATTCATTAACACCAACACCATCACCGCCATCATCGTTATCACCATCATCACCACCACCATCATCACCACCATCATCATTATCATCACACTTATCATCACCACCAACACCACCATCATCATCATCATCATAAGAATCACTATCATCACTACCATCACACTTTACAATCACCATCACCATCACCACCATCATAACAATCATACCGTCATCATCAGGCATCACCATAACCACCATCATCATTACCATCACACTTTACAATCATCATCACCACCCTCACCACCACCACCACCATAATCATTTCCATGATCATCATTACCACCACCATCACCATCATCATCATAACAATCATCAAAGTATCATCATTATCATCATCTTCACCATTAGTATTTCTATTATTATTGGTAAACACGCGAGAACTTCAAAAGGAAAAAGGAACTCTAGTACATACCTGCTGTTCAGTTCGTCCTGTGCCTCGTATCCATGGCAGCTGATGAGCACTAACCTTGGTGCCCTCGTGGATGCCGGTGCGGACACACCTTAAGCAAGACGGAACAACCTCCTTGGGAATAGAGAAGACAAGTTGTGCCCAGAGCAGCTCTGAGAAGCCGAGCAGCAAGCACCAACACCACTGGTATCCGTCCATACTTCGTACACGGAAGGCACTTCCAGACACCTCGACCATAATAATCTACAGAAAAAAATTAAGGTTTTCAAAAAAAAAGTCACTAGTAACGGGTGGTGTATATTACCCCCAGCACAAAACGTCCACTCCCAAGCAATTGTACAGTTAGAATATACAGTAAAAATACCGTGGATACAGAGATTTTTTAAGAGATACGTCATACGTACACCTTGAGCTTTGTTTTCAGATATCAAGCTTTAACTCCGTGGTGCTTGTTGAACGTATAAAACGAAAGCCGTAAAAAAATGCTGCATTCGATCGGTTTCAGTTCCCGATCAAAAGTAAAATTCCGCTGAACTCAAAAAGTACAAATGCCGGAAGGTCGAACACTTTCTTCAAGATCCATGTAATCATTCCCTGTATTTTACTTTATAAAATCTACTACATTTATATATTTCTTGCGAGAACCAAAAACTGATATTTTTATATCTGCATACGATCACTGACTGTACCCATAAACAATGGAAAGCATATAAAGTTCTCTGAATGACAAGTTGTAAGAAAACGTTTTGAAAAACCGTGATTTGTAATAAACTAAGAGAGTTGTTCTCGATCATGTGTTCATATACCCAGCACAAGAATCTCGCTACTGAAAAAACTGCACTCTCAAAATCTACAGAGAAAATGGCGATAACTCGAGAAATACTAAGACAGTGGTAAAAAGAATCTGCACCTAGCCCACGAAATCTATTCCCAAATATCGTTCCGTCAGTATCATAATAATTATAATATAGTCCTTTTCACTCTTCTTGCTCAATTCTCACCTGCCCTCACACCTTTCTTACATATATCAAATAACCAAATCTTGTCAGCCCTATTTGACCACAGCTACGTAACCCGATTGGCCTTTGCTGTTTTAGGTAGCTGTGATCCTCATCTAACTATCACTATAAGTATCTTTGTACTCTAAAGTAACATGTAAATAATTGTAACATCATGGTGACACAAACAAAGTTGTTGTTCTACAGCGAAAATACGTAACACACTTGTAAGGGATGAATCACAACTTAAAACACTGAATGCGTTTCCATAATTTGCTAGCACACAAACATAAAGATTTTCTTTAGGGAAAGGAAACTCGCACTCACATTCGTTCGTTCGAAAAGAATAACTTTGTAAAAAGAAAATTTTGTAACAATCATTGCAATATAAAAAAATTGTACGAGGGTAAACGAAAACTGACACAATACAAAAGAAATAAATGACACCCAAGTTAAAGAGCGGTTTGATATTAGTAGAGGAATAACTCGTACCTGGATCACAACACATGAAATCCAGATAATCATGAAGAAATGGTTACGAAGCAATCCTTTGAAAATGTTCCTCTCTCGAACTCTGCGCGAGTTGATCTCGTTGAACAACTGCATAAACACGAAGGTTGTGAACACAATGGAGGAATGCTGAGTAGGCTTACAAATCGTGTCTCCCTGAAAGCCATCCTTCACATCAAACAGCTCAGGCCCCAGGAAGATCAGAACAAACAACACTACGATCTGGTAGATGGAGTGTCCAAACACGTTCCTTAAAAGCGTCCTAGCGATCAGGGGTTTGTTGCGACCAAACGGCTTGAAGTCCAGGATGTCATCTGTGGGGTGGTCCCTCGTAAGGGCGAAGGATGCCAGGGAGTCCATGATAAGGTTCACCCAGAGCATCTGACAAGCTGTAAGTGGACTACGCTAAAATGTTGAAAAAGGGTAACAACGTTCAGCAGAAATCAAAGTAGTGACTGATCGAAGTTTAGCCCTCAATCACTGCATGTGCGATACCAATTTCTTGGAACAGAGCCATTTCAATACGGCTTTGTGCGTACATCTTGACCTTCAGTTCTGTTTTTCTTCAACGAATTTATACATGATGAAACTAAACTTGGAATCTACACCGAAGTTTTCCATCCTAAAACCTATACGCGCCCTTCTCATTCAGGATTCGACTTCAGTGCACTGTTAGGTCACACCAATTTAGTTCTTGTTTTACATGGATTTTCAGTACAATATTGAAGACCAGCTAGAGAAGGTAAAAAAAGAGGAAGAAAAGCGGTATCATAATATTTTCATTTACATAAGTGCAAACGTTTTCGTTAATCAATTTTATTTTGAATAAAACATGCAATTCTACTTCAATTTATCTTTCGTAGTGAAACTTTTTAATGCATGCATTTATGGAAAAATTCGTAAAACACGAAATAAAATTGGTGTGGCCTTATAAAGAAATTTTAGGAGACTTTTTTGTCCGCGTTATAACTCCATGCATGGAACGCACTGCTCGACTGCCTAAAATCTTCTACCTGTGCTGATATTATAATTTTTTCAAAATTCGCCTCAAGTCACCCTCAGATCCATTTTTCTGCTTGACAACATCAGAACACACCAAGCGACGGAGCACTGAATGTAAAGATAATTTGTAATTGCTAGTCTTCAAACTCTATAACTTAAATATGAATAACTATTGTACTTAAACATTTAATTAAAGTTTACCAATTTCCTTTGGGGCGGGTTAAGTGTTTTGTAATGAATAAGGAGTATGGTAGGACACTTACTACTACAGTTCTCACAAGCCCCACGGGTAGTGGGTAGGGAGTACAGTAGAATTAATCTTAAAATAAATTACATTAATTGCATTCAAAACTTCTTTACAAGTGCCATAGCTCTATCTTCGACACAGAGGTTACATCAAAGCTAATTTTTTAAATCGTTTTATGAACTGGTTTTGTCTGAATCTAGTTGGGTTAAACTTTCTACATCAAAGTCAAGTCTTGAAAACACTAGCACAACTTTTAAAATAGTAAAAACTTTGTCTTACTCCAAGGACACAGACTCCAACGATGATGACAAAAATTGCTACCCAGCTAACTGTAAACTGAAACTGCAAAAACTTGATCATGTTGTCGTACACCGTGCGTCCCCACTTCACGGCAGTCACTATGCTGCCAAAGTCGTCGTTTAGAAGAATGACATCCGCTGCTTCTTTAGCAACATCTGTTCCTGCAACTCCCTGTAGTGGAATGAAGAGATATGAAGTTGATGTCTTTTTTCTTCAGTGCTGCTGGATGCAAGAGTAAAAACTGTAATGGAGATCACGCGAGAAGACACTTAAAAGGGCAGATTTTGGAGTGCCAAAGGCATTATACCCGTTGGGAGATGCCAATTTAACACACAAATTTCAGATTGAACACGAGCCACATGATTTCAGGCACTATCTTCTTCGGAAACAAGATGCTGCGGGTTTTTTGTGAAATGTTTTTTTCACAAGAGGTATCATTTTATGATGATTTGACGGCGAGTAGAAGAACCAGTCAGATTGGAGCACTGGTAACAAACCGTAAAAGGTCTAACAAACCCCTCCCTCCATAAAGCCCACCCCCTGGGGTCCAAACTTGTATTTTGTGTTTCCCTGCACTGCGGTACAAGAAATAGTCCTTTTGGGCAGCGAATTGTATCACCATTAAACAAACAAGACATACACTGATTTTCATTTATAGGCATTTAAGATCCTTTTTCGTACAAATCCATATCTTGACCTGGTCAGGATTCCAGTTTTGAATAAGCTCTCCCCCCCCCCCCCCTCACACCTTTAGAAAACAGAAATAAAAAAAACGCAATGGTGGCTTGAAAGAGCTTTTGCAAAAGAGGTTATTTATGTTCAGGGTTCTTGCACTTTTTCATGAACCAAAATCAAGGACTTTTTAGGTCATTTTCAAGGATCTTCGCACTCAAGTTCAAGGATCTTAAAATGCATTAAAAAGGAACTCTATATGTGACTAAATGTTTATGTGATGTACAATGTACATATATCATTTATAGGACATCAGCAAATTTATTTCCAACTGGACAAACAAAAAATTTTCAGATGCGGAGATCTAAAGGAAAAAATGGTTTTCGCGATTTGTGCTTGAAACTTACACTTTTAACACCAAAAACAAAAGAAAACTTCAACTTTGACTCACTTGCATATATTTTCAAGGACTTTTCAGTAATTTTCAAGGAACTGAGTCTAAACTCAAGGATTTTCGAGTCCTTGAAAACAAAAAATTAGTTAAACTCAAGAACTTTCAAGGACCACGGGAACCATGTATGTTGATTTATCACAAAACCAGTTGTCAGTTTCAAAAACTCTATCATAATCATTGAAAATTGAACAAATCAACGTAGAAAGAACATTTGAAAACTAATGTCAATGATCAGGATAAAACTAAAGAGGTTAGTCTACCATGGTAAATCCCACATCGGCCCTCATCAGTACTGGACCGTCGTTGACGTTGGAGCCCGTCACAGACACTAACTCTCCCCCAGGACTTCTCTTGGTGCTCTCCTGTATCCCCTTCACAAGAGTGTACTTGTCACGTGGAGTTGAACGAGCCAGCACGTGCAACTGGGGCCACATATTATCAAACCTGTCCTTGTTGATCTGTAATAGTTACAATAAAAGTCTGAAAATGCTAACATCTGCACATGGCAATGCTACGCTTGAAAGGAATTATGGGGGCCCTGTGTTTGATACTGCATAAGCACTATTCACTGACCTGAAGCAAAGCAAATGAAATTTAAAAAAGCAATCTGACAACTAAATGCTTTTGCTAAGATGAGCCAAAATCAGCTTAAAGTAGCAGTTATCAGAGCTAGAGTTCTGTCATCATGTTTTGCACGTTTCATAGGTCATTCTTTGTTGAATACATTGTACATGTACATGTGGACAATAAAATTATATTTGATGATTGAAAAACCTTGAAAGTTGCCTGAGGGGCTTTTCAACAATAAATTGCAAGAATGTATATTAAAACTATCTCTAGAAAAGGGAGCAGTCATTATGTATTGGGTACACTGGGTTGGGAAATTACAAGTAATCAGAGTTCTTCTTTCTTTCCAAACCAGGCAGACTACTGACAGTACTCACAGCAGTATATAAAATAATTAATACCCCCATCAGAAACAGAATCCAATCTTACAACTAAAATTTAAAACATTTTTTAACAGTGAAGTATAATATGTACCATACAATGTAATTAAATAAGGGGATCCCAAGTGGGGGCGGTGGCCACCTGTATTTTGAGCTGGGGTGTGCCACCCAAGCCATCAAACCCTGTCCCTATTTCCGATCCAAAAACTAAAGCAATTTTCTATACCCTATTTCAGACCAAACTGAGGAAATGTGTACTCGATTAAAAAATTCTACAAGAAAAACAAAACAGAACTTTATGATCCACACATTCTGTGCAGAAAATTATGAAGGGAAAAATTACCTAACAGAGCTGACCGTTAGAAGTAAAGTCAGTACAACTTGCAAACCCCAAGTATATCTTTTAATATGTTTAATATCACCAATCATAAAACCAAAAAAATTTTCCGAACCCCCATATACTTTTTTTCCAACCTGACCTCATATACACCATAAATGATACATGTAAAACAGTCCATGCATACATTACAGTGTAATGAAGTTGACAATTGAGTTCAGTAAAATTAAGCTTTGTAATCACTATTTAATTAAAATTACACAGTAATTAAAATTATACTACTGGGAATGTAGCCACCAGTGATTATGAAGGGTGATGGCAACAGCCTGAGAATCCAGGACAGAGAGGCATGACGACAATCAGATGATGCAGACAGTCTCACAGATAAAACAAATGTTCACACATACACAAATGCACAGATGCGTGCAAGGGCATACATGTACTGTTGGACAATTTTACACAAACTTACAAACCGAAACACAAATAGACAGACACAAATGCACAGAATAATAACATGCAGACGGACTCACAAGTGGACGAATGGACACATACAGATGGACACGCATACAAAATGAACAGACAAGTAAATGGTAGACTTGCATACAGAAACAATAAACCAAGGCATAAAAACATTCATGAGTTAACTGTAAGACAGATGTTCAGAAATATTTCCTAACCGTTCCATCAGGATCTCGAATGAAGTCATTGAAATCCTTGCCAGTGTACACCACACTGTGACCATCTGGCTTCATGATGCCGCTCTTCAAAGCCACTGCTTTTGCTGTCACTATATTGTCACCACTAACCATGTGTACGGATATACCAGCTTTCGTACAGGTAGCAATGGCCTCTGGGACCTGCCAAACAGTTTCAAACAATTATTAATTGTGTTATTTTATTTGTGACTTCAGGAAAATGTACTGAGACATACTATTGAAATTAAAACACTACAGAAGAGAACTAACACAAAAATGGCAACCAGGGAAGATACAGTATCTCATATTATGTGGTTTCATCAGCGGTATGTTTTTTGTTGTTAGGTTAGGTGTACAACTGTTGCCTGGAATGGTCAGAATGGCAGGGGATGGGAGGGGGCAGAGGAGAGGCAGCATGGATTAAAATAAACATTTATAGTGGAGCATTTATTTAATTTTTTTAAAATTTATGTAGATCAAAAAGACAAATGTCAGAGCCATTGGTTGGAATTTGAGGTGTGTAATTGTTTAAATATTTCAAAGTTTAGTTGAACAGCTCTTACATGTAATTATGATCTAAATGATCTACAATGTAGACTATCTGACCAAGGATCCAAACTAGCATTTTTCATAACCAGCACGCAGTCTGAGATCTTTAAATGGTCCAACCGAATTTTCAGCAAGCCCACCAAAATGTAACTGGCCTGAACAATTAAGGCCGTAACTACGGGCTTATACAAAAAAAAAACAAATTGGAAAAGTAAAAATTGTAAAAGACTTTGAAACATTATTATATTGAATAAATATGATTGTGTTGCTTCTATTCTCAAAGAACTATGTGAAATGAAAAGAAACACACATTGTAAATGTTATGACAAAGTTTGTCCATATTTAACCTTCCAGCCCACTCTTAATATGATTTGGTCACCAAGATGGCGACAGCAGTTGTCAAACTTTTACACACCAAAGACTGTTTCCTAGTAATTCAGGTTTCTTTTCTTCCCTTTATGATATAGCAAAACATGACTCACCTCATCTCTGACAGGATCTTCGATACCGAACACTCCCTGTAGAACCAGGTCTTTTATGATTCTTCTCTCATAGTCCCAGTCTGGGGCTCTCTCTTTTCCTGTCTCATCTAAAACAGCAGAAAGTTGACATGATTAACTTAAATTAGTGTGGTAGTTATAAGAAAAAGCTGCCTACAGCTGCCAAAGCTCAATTTTTTGTGTGCAACTATTTGGAAAATCATGTGGCTGCATAAACTTGTACTACTGGAAGCAAACACCAGACCTGTAGATAGCAGCAAAGTTGTAATATCTCAATCAGTAGCAAGTTACACACTAATTAGTAAGTAAATACTACACGTACATAGAATTCTGGGAATACACTTGCATTTTTATCAGTTTTTTGGACAAATAAACACAGACATGCTATGATGCCCTGCCCTTCCCCTCTCTCTCTCTCTCTCTCTCTCTCACACACACCATTACTGTATTTGACCGAGTAAGCGCCCACCCCCCACGTGCAATAAATCTGGCGAAAGTTTGGGGGTGGGCGCTTACTCGAGCATGGGCGCTTACTCGGTCAACTACAGTATTATCATCTTTATCATGACAAGAGCCTGTGGGACAGGCTGTAGTTGGGCTGTGGCAAATTGTGCTATTGATTGTGTAAAGCTATTGTTAATTTTTTTTCCCAAGCCCCTGGCAATCCATTTTGGGAGCCCTGTGGGAAGGCATTCATGACATGCACATTGCATGAAATCCGCTGGACAAGCAGGCAGCCTGACTGAAAAATTTTCTGTTGACGACTGAAAAAGGAGAACACCGAAAACTATAGTTGGGTTACAGTTTGACTAACTATGGCCACTACATGTATATGTTGTATGCTCATGCCTAAACATTGATACAAAAGACTGTCTACTACAAAGTTACAAGATTGATCAGAGAATGAAATACACAACTTTTGATCTGTATCTGTATCCGATCTGTATAAATAAAACTATTAATCAAAATAATTTAATATAATCACTAGGGTAAGTACATTTTTTCCAAACTGCCTGAGTAAATTAAGTGTACCAAACCTTTTGCAACATTGTTCAGCCCTGACAAATTATTTTCTAAAATTTTTCATCACACCCAAAAATACTTTGAGTAATTATGAAGACTTCCCTTAAATTTGTTGAATTAAATGTTTAGTAGCAAAACATATTTTTTTGAGAACTTTTCAAAGTCTCTGAAAGTTTTTCTGAGAATTTTGCATAGTTACTATACCAGTGTATAAATTAAATTAATTTCTTCCAAAATTTTTCATGCAATTTCTGAAAATTTTCAAAGATTTCCAGAACTTTCTCCAAAGATTGTATGGCATTTGCGCATGATCCTTTCTAACTTAAAATGCTTTGAGCAGTTTCCAAAAAATTCTGTGATTTCCCAAAAATTGTATGTTCATGATCAACTTAAAAAAAAAACTTCTCAAAAGTTTTTGTGCACTTTTCAAATTTTTTAAATTAAGACTTTAAAAATTTGCAAAGTTGACTTTTAACACATACAAAAACTACAGAGTTGAAATTTTCCCCTGACAAATAGAGATTTTAAAACTAATTCAAATCAATCAATTCTCATGGGCTGCATTAAAATGAGTAAACTTTGAGTGAAAATGTTTTCAACTTTTTCCAGGATAAAGCTGCTGATAAGCACTATACAGTATACACTCTCACCTTCAGCTGGGAAATCTTTGTATGCCAAACAGAGCGTGCGAAGCCCTTCAGACTGCATAGGATCTATCACTTCATGAAGTAAGTTCTCTCTTTCATATTTACCAAAGACTTGGTGCTCTTCAGTGCCCATGTCAACAAACACTGACTGTTCCAGAAGAATCTCTGGGGCTCCCTTTACAAACATGCGATAGAGCCCCTTCTCTTTAATTACTGTGGCCATGAACTTGCATTCTGAAGTGAAATCATATCTAATGATGTGCTGATCCTCTGGGTATTCATCTCGCCAGGGTTGGTAGGTATCACCATACTCCAGAACAAACTGTAATACTGAACAGTCTGTCTTGTTGCCGGTCTGAACAGGCAGGTTATCTTTGCCAGCAGGCTACAGGTTTAATGGACAGCAGACATTTGAATTTTGCGTGACAAGCAAAATACATCAGGGATTGCGATATCGCAAAAATCGTACATTTTTACGCAAAGTGTTTCTCAAAAAATGCATTTTGTAATTTGGATTGCATCCCTTGTATGCAATTATTAAACCAGCTCAAAGCTCCATCTTTATCATGGGACACCTTAACAAACCTTTGGAACCCCAAAAAAGCAGGGTCAAGGAGTCCTGGGACTCACAGCAAAACTTTGTAGCGCAATCCCTAGTGCATGGTCATTTTAGATTCAGTTTTGGGAAATACCCATACTTTATTCATTGAGAGTTAAATAAATGGAAATTCCAGGGAAAGGGGAGGGGGATAGGGAGAATTTGAATATACTATTACATGTAAATTGTATACTTGTGCATACATGTATATAAATACACATAATTATTATAATTATGTTTTCTATACTTGTCTTAAGAAAACTTGCGGAAGTTTTACTAAAAATTTTGACAACTGAAAATTTTAATCATAAAAGCAGCCAAAGAAATGGAGATGTTGTGCGAACTGTGGCTGGGAACAGTTCTTCTTAATGAAATGTACATGTAATTGTTGTCAATGAAAACAATTTATTTTATTTTAATTGCTAGGTCAAAGATTAGAACTTCCAGGCAAAATGGCCTTGAGGCTTTTACCCGCAACCACTTTAAAACAAGAGGAGCCTGACCCTCCCCTCCCTTTTTCATTAGTATACCGGTAATACAAAAAACTGCTTGAGGCTATCCGAAGATTTAAATTATATCAAAATTAACTAAATTTTAAAATTACATGATTGTACAATGATCAGTCTTTTTCTATTCATTCAAGTTTCTTTTCCAAAAAAGTACAAATAGTTTATCGTTCATTAATTTCTCGATCAGCTGAAGTTTCACTTAACCTTGTGAAGAAAAACCTCTAGAGAAATAATAATTTTCAAAGTATTGCACAGTTTCATCTGATATCACAGAATCAATACATATTTGTTCTGAAAACTTAGTTCTTATTGTATAATTTTTAGTGTTTTGAATACCAGCAAACATTTTTTAAATATACATGTACCTTGAAACAATATCAGATGTTGTGAGTGTATCTGTCAAAACAGTCATAGATTGTGCACTGTTACATAAGACTAGTTATTGTTCTATTAAATGAAGTCAATCATGTTTAAAGTGCTTGTTGTGAAAGTTCACTCTTTGTTCAGTCAGAGATCTGACTAATGTAAAAGACAATTATATTAATTTACAATATGGGTCATGTATTCTCTCTTACATATATTTTCACTTCAAAATTCTTTTGAAAAACTCAGTCAACTGTTTCAAAAATATTGTTCTTCCACATCACATGATTCAAAAGCAGTGTTCTTTTACAACAATCTTAATTATTTAAAGTTAGCTTGATAACTTCCAATGGGTAAAAGACAGCAAGAACTAAGTCTAAAGCTGTATAGTTACATAGCCATGGTTGTTTTTTTAGGAAAAATTCCAATTGAAATTATACTCCCACATTAATTTTCAACAGTGCCTGATTACTAAATTTAGACATGAACCATTCTGTATGACCCTTATTCAGGCACATTGTACATTGTATAGTTATCAGAAGATCAGCTGCCCTTTTGTATTACCCCCTCCCCCCCAAACACACACACAGATACCCTAATTAGTATGTTTGTTCTATTGCCGCTTTTGCTGTCACTCTACTAGCAAATGTTTGTAACATGCTAAAAAAAACAACTAAACTTTATTTAATGTCGTTGCGCTGGGAGTGGTTACCCATTCTCCCAAGCTAGTGGCTTATGTTTAATCGCTCGACGGCACAGATCTTAGGGTGAAAGTCGCTTTGTGGAGGGAGGAAAACCAGAGAACCTGGAGAAAAACCCTCGAGCCAGAAGGAGATCGACAAATCTCAGCCAAAATGTGAAGCCCAGGGTTCGATCCCGGGTCCACAGAGGTGGGAGGCACGAGCACTAACCACTCGGCCATCCTGACTCCCCTACTATTGTAAACAGTTTGCAGAGATTTCTTGACTGTTCCACTATATAGTTACTGAGTTATTTTTTCAAACTTGTTACTTTCCATGTTTTGTATTCAGTTTACTTTTGGACTTCTCCACTGCTGACATTTAAAATGTTACCATCCTTTACTGTTATAATTCCACCCTATA
>JAOBYE010226212.1:0-16905 GCA_025403585.1 Parazoanthus swiftii | reverse complement strand
ACATGAAAAAGGTCGATCTGATCCTCCCATAAAAAATTGGGACTGAAATTTTCAAGTAATTGCCAAGTTTTTAGTGTATTGTGATTGTTTCTCCCAGAAAGCTTTTGTTACACTACACTACACTACACTGCACTACACTACACTACACTACACTACACTACACTACACTACACTACACTACACCATACTATACTACACTACAACTACACTACACTATACCACACTACACTACACTACACTATACTATACTATACTATACTATACTATACTACAACTACACCACACTACACTACACTACACTACACTATACTATACTATACTATACTACAACTACACCACACTACACTACACTACACTACACTACACTGCACTACACTACACTACACTACACTACGCTACACTACACTACACTACACTACACTGCACTGCACTACACTACACTACACTACGCTACACTACACTACACTACACTACACTACACTGCACTGCACTGCACTACACTACAGTGGACTTTAACAAAACAATGTCAAGTAACTGTTGCAACAGCCTGCAATTAGTGAAGTCAAAGTTCTTTAACATAGCGATCCTCATGTAATGTTCCGCAAATAAGCGAACAAAACATGTTAGACAAAATCAAATATCTAATAAACGCCCCCTTTTTGCATCTAACTGAAAATCTTACTTTGACCCGAGCGTCTATTAGATACGAGGCGTTAAATAGAGAGTGGGCGTTAAATAGATCATTTACGGTAGGCCCTAATCGATTATGCTAGTAAAAGTAGCATATTATGCTGCTATAGCGGTGCCCAACTTTTCTTCAAATTACGCTCAAAATTATGCTTGTTTTTGAAAATAATGCTACTTTTTCTTAATGTATGCTTGAAAATAAAAAACACAAAACTAGTCCAAAAACCAAAGTTTTATGTGTATTGTTAATAAACCATGATATATTTTTAATCTTGCGTTACACACTACTTACTCTGATAAAACACAACTAACTATTGCACTTTATTCCTGACTAGAAGCGGTGACTTAATGTCTCAAAATGCACAATGCTAGTAACACATTTAAAATGTTCTGATATAGCCTAGCGCTCATTATATTGCAGCATCACTCAAGCTTGTAAGTAATCTGACAGAGCACTGTCCTCCTGGCCGTTGAACGAGGCTGTGAGGACGCTAAAAACTCTCTCTGAAGCAGCAGAAGATGGCTGAACCAGGAGCACCTTTATGACAGCGGAAGACCAATAAGGAAGTCGCTCTGCATGGAGCTTCCACCACTCCACTTTCTTTTCCTCGCACCGAATGACCACTTCTTGGGCATAGCGACGTACTGCGGTAGCTCACTGACCAGTCCTCTGGACGACCAACGACGCGGCATTGCGGTAACCTTCTTCCCCCTCCCCCCCAGACTAATAAAAATAGATTGAACCGTGGACAATCTAAGAGACCAAGCGAGTCATGAGTCTGGTAATGTTCTCCTCATAAAACTAAAAACATGCCAATGCTGTTTTTTTTTGCTTTTTTTTATGTGTGTAAAAAGTGCAAAAATTGTGCTCGTTTTTCCAAATTAGTATGCCATAAATTATGCTAGCACAAGCGATAAGGGCCTATTTGTGAGAATGAGTCGAGCTGATTCAGTGATTGGATCAAAATGAACTTTCCTACCATGTTTTCGTCGACGCTTATGTCGGCATGTGACTAAAGTTGAGGACTGTGTAGCCTAGCTGACATGCAAATAATAAGCCTGGATTAGGTTTCTGCATCACAAATATGAGAACCAGTAAAATTGTGTGTACGAGGTTAACGCAGCTGGTAAGATCTTTGACTACCAACCAGAAGGTCCCGGGTTCAAACCCCGGCCTGGTCGAGGGTTGAACTTAGGGCGACCTTCTTTCGCCACACCGTCCGTGAACAAGGACGTTAAGCGGTTGGTCTAGTCTCCTGCGTTCTGTCGAGGACTTAAAACAACCCACAAACTTGTCGATAGGAGTAGGCTAATGCCGGTGTTGTGGACTTGGAGGGCCATAGGTCTGTCGGTTTTAAACTGTAAAGTGTCACCCTCGTTAAATAAAGTTATTATTATTATTATTATTATTACTATTTTTATTATTATTATTATTATCATGATTATGATTATGATTATGATTATGATTATGATTATGATTATGATTATGATTATGATTATGATTATGATTATGATTATGATCATGGTTATGATTATGATTGTGATTGTGATTATGATTATGATTTTAGCTATGATTATGATTATGATTATGAAAACGTATATATACCCTTAAGGGCGCACGTCCCCGTACAGCTTATATACGGGAGTCAACCCAGCCCCTCCCCCGGAGATTTAACATCTTGAAGTTTTAGTTTTGCCATCTCCAATATAGCCCCTGATAACTGCAATCGTACAAAAAAAGAAAAAAACACGAGTTCTTATCTTACTCCAGTATGGCGTTCAGCGGTCTTACCCTATCTAGCACACCATCCTTGTTCTTGTCCAGATCATCATTAAAATTCTCCGTCATTTCCTTCTTCGACTGCTCATCCATCTGTTCAGAAGCTGATGTCGAACCCATTCCTATTGAAAACAGGATCCAAAGAATCTTTTAATGCTTTTACAAACCTCAAAAAGACATTAATGAAATAGTAAAACATGATACATATTACGTAAACACGAGCATTTTACATTTAACAAATCATACGAAGTACATGCATTCGAGGCACTAGCGAGACTTTTTCCACATCCTCGCTATTAGGGAAAACAACTTTTCCAAATATTTTTCCGATTACCTTTTCTGAAAAGCTTCATAAATCATCAGAAAGCTTTCTATTTTTTTTGGCAATTTCAGAAGGTTTCACCCAAATTTTTCGAATATCAAGATTTCCGAAGACTTAACGAAAATGTCCATAAATTTGCGTTTTTGTCTATAAATGATAAAGACAACTTACATAGCGGTTTGATGATACATGTGAAGTTTATTTTTTGGTGCCAGTGAAAAAATTATATGTATATTCACTCTCTGTGTTCGTTGGTAAAATATCGTTTTTTAGCACTCGAAAACAAATTCTGATTTTTGCGTCCCGCATAGTAAATTCTGTGTAGGGAAAGCAGTACAGTAATCAGTGTTAATTGGTATAACATTTCCAAGCAATCATCACATCAAGAAGATAGCTGTTTTTATATGGCTCTCGACATATCGACTGAGACAGCAGTTGTGGGACGGAATGTCCAGCGGAGACTAGTTATTTATAAGAATTACAACTCTGATAAATGGCTCGGCTCCTCACATTTATTCAAACAATTCTAAAAGAAAACATCTTAATCTATCTAAAAGGCCTTTGGTCAACCACGTCTATCAACGTTTGTTGCATTTTAAATCAATTTTGTTTTCTGGCCTGTAACATAACATCACTGAATAGGATAAAATGACGACCGCAATTTAACATAATCGCCACCTAAAACAGACCATCTGTAGTATTTGCCTCTTGAAAAAATTTAGACTGGTATCTAAACGGTGTCGGCTTATAGTTATTTAGCCGCTTGAAACTCGGATTTTTTCTCAATAAACCTTTGAACATGGGAAAGCCGTGAAAGAACCATTTAAGCGGTTTAAGCGCTGGTAGAGCACCATTAACCAGCAATGGCCATGGGGTCGATTTCCCGATCAGTGACTCGGATGTTTTCCAGCAGCCGGCGAAGTTGGCGGTTTTTAAAGGGGGCAAAATGTCAGAAACAAGCGACTCGATCGTCCCGGCGCCATCTTCAGGATGCGAAAGCAAAGGAGAAATAGGTTCTTCTTTCTTTCCCTCGCCCCAGTTTCTCCTTTGCTTTCGCGTCCAAGATGGCGCCGGGACGATTGAGCACGAGTCGCTTGTTTCCGACATTTCGCCCCCTTCAAAAACCGCCAGCTTCGCAGGCTAGTTTTCTGGTAAGTAGTTTAACTTAAAGAAAACACTAGGAGATAGGTCATTCACGGCCTCAGCACCTAAGGTGCGGAATAACTTACAGAACTACATCCGGCAGGAGAACACATTTGACACTTTAAGCGTCTTCTTAAAACATTTCTTTTTAAACAAGCCTGTTCGGATTTTATTAAGTTCTACACAAGAACTTGTATTTTTTATAGATATTTATATCATATTCAATTGTAATTCTATATAGATGATATTTTAATATCATTGTAATTTTTCAGTATTTTTTTTGTAATGCGCATTTGATCAAAGATTTTAATGTTAAAATGCGCAATATAAGTAATAAAGATGATCATTTATTATTAACTTGTGCAGCCAATTTCCTGTCCATCTAAAGTGAACTGACTTAATTGCATCATTCTCCACTTATAGAATATTACAGAAGGCTTCCAAAACACTTGCAAACACTCGAAGCTGAACTGCATGATTGATCAAAACCAAAACAAAAAAGATTCAGACACTAGATATTTTAGAGTTCACGAGTGCCAGTGTAGTACGTAGTATCTAAACCTTACCGAAATACTCTTCCAATGACACGACGCCATCCTTGTTTGTGTCATACATGTCCAAGTTGTCCTTAATAAAAATATAAAGACAGATACAGTCAGAAAAGCAATATTACCGAATCTTTTGCCCGTGTATCATTCATTTTCTCTTACTTAGCTTTCTATTCTTCTAAGAATGCACCTGTGTGCTGCTTTTAGCCTTCTTTATTGAAGATTTCTATGTAGCGAGCACTGATCCATTGCTTTCAGCTTAAAATTGTTGTTAAAGGACAGAAAGTATGAGAGCTCATGAAAAAGTAAGTAATTATAAGAAAAATCACTTAAACACAGACTGAAAACGACAGGTAGACAGACTGAAAGACAGACAGACAGATAAAGCGAAAGACAGACAGGCAAACAGACCTAAACCGACGTACAGGCAGGTAGACCGAAAACGACAGACAGAGAGACCGAAAGAGAGGTGGACACACCAAAAAACGACAGGCAAAACAAACCAAAAGACAGACAGACAGGCCGAAACACGGACAAGCAAACAGACCAAAAACGACAGGTAGACAGACTGAAAAGGACAGGCAGACCGAAAACGACGGGTAGACAGACCGAAAGACAGACAGACAGAGAGACAGACAGACAGGCAGGCAGGCAGAGAGGCAGACAGACGACACGCCGTACCTGGACAGTCCAAGCGGCCATGTGAGGATACTCCTCAGGATGAAACATCATGTTAAGTTCCTCTTGGGACAGACTGCCGTCGCTGTTCATGTCCGCATGTTCGAACCGTTTGCGATCTCGCTCCTTCATCTCCTTCAGGTGCTGTTGAAAGTCCGGCTCGGCTACAGGAACAAAAGCGGTGAGATTAACTAATCTGTCGAGAGTTCACTCTTCATTTTTCTTCATTTTAAACCTATAAGCCAACACAAGGCGTCCGGAGAGGAACGTCTGAGGTCAAAAATTAAATTTGTTGCAGTGAACGGAAGTGTCGTGAAGTTGTAGTTGCAAGTATCTCGTATTAGGTTTCAAGCTTACGGAGACGGCAAGTTCAAAACTTGACTCTTAAACTTCAACCATCCGTTATTCTCCCCCTCGGTGAAGAAAAGGGAAAACCTCTAACTGGTTCTGAAGGCCGCCTTCCACTTCGGCGAATTCGGTCGCGCGAACCGGTATGATCGCATGCTCTAGCAGTGAAAGAAGCGATCTGATTGACTGTCGCTCATTGTGGTTGCAAAAAAGTTGAACTTGGTTTAACTTCCAGAAATGGCCGCGCGTTCGCCAGTTAACACTTGCTTTCAGCTTGGATTTTGAGCTGCGCATGCCCGGGTGGGCTCATTGCTTGGTCGCGCGACCAAACCGGCCTTTAAATCTTCTTTTGGGTCCGGCGTTATTTCAATATCTGAAAAGAACATTAAGTTAATTTGCAGCTGCTTTGTCTTTCACGGGTCTTTATTCCACGCGTTTGCAAGGAAGTAGATTGAAAATTTGGAACACGAGAGACTAGTCGACTTGTTGCTGTCTTCAACACACTCAAACAAATCTCGACGTTTTACACAATATTTTCCCGCAGTCTTAAAAACTACAACAAAGTTCTTCCAAGAACCGTTCTCACGTGACTATATAGAAACTTCCCACACTGAAACTAGCGGGTGGGGACAATAGACTGTTACAAAAAACAAATTCAGTTGAACATCACCTCCCCCTCTTTAAAGTAGCCATACCTTTTTCATCTGGTTCGACGTGCGAAAACTCCACAGCTTCGTATTCTGCATGTGTAACTTTACCGTCGCCATTCTTGTCCATCTCCTTCATCCTCTTCTGCGTCGTTGTCATTAGGTGTTTTTTCATGTGCGTCTCAATCCAGTCGAACAACTCCTGCCGAGATATCTTCTTATCTCTGTTCACGTCAATTTTAGGAATCAGTTTCCTGAAAAAAAATATAAAAGCGCATGTTAGAAACATTCCTTGAAGGTGTTGCAAACCTACATAATCCACCCTTTGCTCGGGAAAACACGTCAAACTCCCATCAGGTTCCGGCGTCCTTTGCGCGCATCCTAGACATGGACATAGAGGCATAAGCATAAGCACAAACATGGTCATAAGCACAAATATAGACATAGCTATAAGCATAAGCACAAACATGGTCATAAGCACAAATATAGACATAGCTGTAGACATAGCTATAAGCATAAGCACAAACATGGTCATAAGCACAAATATAGACATAGCTGTAGACATAGCTATAAGCATAAGCACAAACATAGTCATAAGCATAAACACAAGGCTTAATCACAAGTATAATCACAAGCACAAGCATAATACAAAGTTGAAGAACAGCGAGAAACCAAATTTGTCAAGAGATAAACTGAAAAGCTCACTAAACTAAACTAAAATAAACTTTATTTAACGTCGTTACGCTGGGAGTGGTTGCCCCTTCTCTCAAGCCAGTGGCTTATGTTTAATCGCTCGACGGCACAGATATTGGCGTGGAAGTCGATTTTGTGGAGGGAGGAAATTCAGAGAACCCGGAGAAAAATCCTCGAAGTCAGAAAGAGATCGACAAATCTCAGCCCACATGTAAAGGCCAGGTTTCGATCACGGGTCCACAGAGGTGGGAGGCACGAGCGCTAACCACTCGGCCATCATGACTTTCCTAGTGCCAGTGTTCCCTTTTCTACCTTTCCTCCTTTTAAAGTTAAACGTGTCAAAGTTGAATCCCGTTATTTGCTAAAACAGAATCTTGGAAGACCAACGGATAAAATGACCAAAACACGCCTTAATGGTGATGGATAAGTTAGGATAATTCATTTGCAAATGTATCTCGAAAATGGAAAGAGCCGTTTACTATTAAAATTTGTTGCGAGAAAGCAGCACCATGATACAATTTTGATAAACACACGATTAGTGTTATTAGGGATGTTCACTTAAATATGTACCGGCACAGATGTATGTCCAAAATCGATGATTGTGGGATTGTGCATGATATTTGCCAATGTATAGCTCTAACCAGCTCTTGGTAGTTTTGTGGACTGAGCAAACTTGTAAAACAATGAAATGCATTGATCCGAGACACAACTTTTTTGGTCCAGTTCCGCATTCAATAAGCGACGCTACTTAATATTCCGGTTATATTTCGCCTCGGTCAGCGGAGAGGGACGAGAGGGTAGAGTGACAACGAGTTGAATAAAACTGCAGCTAACTGGCACGGTTCTGTGGTACGTCAGAAATGGGAACAAAATGAATAGCAACGATTTTCTTACGAAAGAGAGCGTCGAAGAACTTATTGAGGGCGAGAACTGTGGCAACATTAACTAAAATTCAAACTTATCCCAGTTCAAAACTTATTTCCGGCATGAATAAAACACGTCAGTATCACCCAACGATAAATGAAGTTATGTTTCTTAACCACTGCTGCACGGGTTTAATTCGCTCAGATAATTTTAATTTTGTGTTTTATACCGAAGTTAATCAAACAGCTTGTGCTAATTTTCTTTAATTAAATAAATGCAGAACCGTTTAACAAAGAGTCAGCCAGTTTGCATGACGTGTCCATAAATATATGAGAGCATACTAATTAATGCACAGGTATTTCAGCTCTTTTCATTTCTCTCGTTGTCATACTCACAATTTCTGGTGTTATCTCATGGTCTCACTAAATAATCCCCCGATGGACACAAATTATTCAAACTCCTAATCAATTTTCATTCCAATTAGTTAAAACTTAGATATATCAATTTCTTTACTCGTTTGGTTCTAGTGACGATTTTAGGATCAACAAGTCACCCATATCAACTCCGAGCCGGAGTAGCGGGATTCGATATTCTAAACCTTGTTAAATTTTTGTCCTTTAGCATTTTAGGAGCTTTGTATTTAAAACTCCAAGTTTGAGAAGCCATTCTAAGGTATTCCCAGTGTTTTTAATTTTCTAAGTTAAACTCCATGTTTGATTGTTACTACGGTTGCCGAAAAGGTCTGCAAAGCCGATTTAATTCCATGAAAAAATGATAAAAAAAGCCCGACTCCACTTACTTGAGCTTTTCTTTGGTTTGTTCTGGTGTCAGAGAATCATACATTTCGGCATCTTCTTCTCCAAGGAAGGCGTCGTGGTCGTATTTGGTGTCGTGTGTGCCATGGTCAAAGTGCTTTTTGTCAGATAAATCGTCCTCTTTAAGTGTTTCAGGTTTCTTCTTTGCCTTTGCTGCAAGCGAGACTCCTAACACAGTCCAGCTTAGAACACCAAGCATCGCCAAAACTATAAACAGTTTGCAATTCATGTTAGTATTTATGTCTTATATCTTTACTGTTCGTGAGGTAGGGGCAGTATATGTGTGTGCCCGAGTGATATTGAGTAGCAATATATAAACTAACGCGCCGTTTCATCTCGTTGGCTCCGAAGGCCACGTTCTGATTTCTCAGAGGTCGATCAACAAAAAGGTCTCGTGGTATTGTGATGCGGGCAGTTTTCGCGTCATCGATTTCTGTCAAGGTTGAAATAGCAAGTACACTTGAGAATTAGTTAAGAATCTTTTCCTGTTTTGAATCCGTACGTGGCACTACACGGTTCTTTTATATTCGACATATTTTGATATCGGAAATGCACAGCGCGTCGAAGCGCCGCAAACTTGCACAGCACGGAAATATTTCTGAGCGTTTTGTGATACCATTAAACGAACGCGCGAGCATATTTTAGTAATTATCAGTTACGTGGTAACCGTTTTCATACCGCCGTTTAGCACCATTATTCTTAAGAAAAGCCAAAGACTTAATTAACTTTGGTAACGCTACGTAAGTTTTAAACAATTCATTATAGACGTCTGCTGACTTTGGAACAAGATTATTAAAAATACATTTCTTAATAATGGTCTCCTAGAAACGGTCAACAGTAATTATACCAAATTGAAGTATATATATTGTTTTCCCTTAAAAGCTGATTTAGAAGCTGAAATACTGTTAAGCTTAAGAGTACTTAACAAAAAAACGACGCTTTAAATCATGAACAACTGAGATGTGTAATTTTCCCCTCGTATGCTTTTTGACCCAGATTCAAAAACTTTCGTGTAAGAAGTTCGAGGCTGGAAAACCCCAGAGTTTAAGAACATACTAAGAACATGCCGAGGTTGGAAATACGTGTAGCTGGTACATTTATTTTACGTATTGTGTTCAGTGTAGATAGGTGACGTTAAACTGTAGTTTATTATGCTTAATGCTAGCGCAACGAATGTGGATAATATAGTGACACTTGTACATCTTCCATGCACTTTAGGTTGGGTTGTTTGAATGGGAAATCAAAATCTGATTATATGTACCCAATCTAAAAAAAATACGAATAATTTTAAAAAACTTTGATGCTAAAATCCTCAAAATAATTACGAGCGTCTAACCTAAACCCCAAAGTTAGATGTTGTTATAAAAATAAGGGAGTAGTCGACCGTTATCTGTCGAAATTTCTCGTGTGCACAGGATAACTGAATTCAGCAGTAAGCAGCTGAGACCAATTGACCTTTTTTTATGATCCTCAAAATATTCCATATTTGATCAGTTGAAACATTTCTTTCTGGAAACTAAAATGATGGTCAAAGGCAAAGCTTATAGTTACGTTTCTTTTGCAAACTCATTTTGAAAGTTTCGTCCTGTTTTTACCCACAAGGAATCTACTGTACTTAATTAAGTAAAAAAAGATTTGGAAGTTGCTCGTTGAAGAATCGATATCGATGAGTTTGGCTGTGAACGTTTATTGATCGATATTGTTTTTAGATAAGTGCAAACAAAAGCGCAATGGCAAAACCTAAAGTCAATGGTGATTTGAAATTAAAATTTCAAAGGAGAAATCTCCTGTCATATTTAGTCACGGATTTTCATTAGTTCGCCTTTAAACACACAGGTCGATCTATTTCAGAGTACATTCTTAACCGCTGGTCAGTGAATATTGAATAAATATTTCCTAATCTAAGTGTTGAGTTTGATAATCGAAACTTTCGTTATAGCATTTTTGAACGTTTTTTTTTCGTATAATTGTAAGGACAAACTTTGTAGAAACACGGACGCTAAGAATTAACCAATTAAATCTTGAGAATAAATTACTAAAGCCGACTGAAATAATCTTAAGTTCGGGACAATAAACTAGGACTCATTTTTCAGACTACAACTTTATTAAGCGTAAGTCACTATTCAAATTTATAAACTGATATTGCCAAAAAAACCAAGTACATAAAACCTCGCCGGTCAAAGTTAACTTCGTCAGTGCTTTGGTTCCTATAGTTTTGATAATCGTGTATTTTACTATTATTCCTCATGAACTACTTGATATTTTCAATAATCTTGTTAGTCAATACAGTTACGAGTCATATCTCTATCTCATTGGCCTAGGCAGGCTTGCAAACACATTTATTGGACTTGAAAAAGTTTTAAAAGCATATATCGTATCATATATCCCTATAGGCCTTATGGGTCAACGAGTCTTTTGAGACTTAAAAGCCGTGCTATACATTCATGCGTCTAAAACTCAAACTTATAACTGTCTTTTTTTACTAGTTCCTGCCCGGACTTGGGACTCATTTTAAATATTCTGTTAAAGCTTTGAAATCTTTGCCGAAAACGAAATTTTTTAAGCTATGTGACCCCAAGACGTCTTTCACTGACAGATTTCGTCCGAAGACTGCCGAGATTGCTGCCGGCCGGAGATTGTGCATGCATGACATTCGGTTTGGTGGTGAATACCTATGTTAGGGAACGAAGCATTTTCAAAGTATTTAACTTGAAATATTTTATGTGAAATAACCATTCGATATAGAGCCAGGGTTAAGCGAGTATGAGAGTTGTACGAGGGGTGAGTGACCAGATTTGGATGAGAGTTTTGTTCAATTCCCAATGCGTGCGATCAAACAAATTTAAGCTTAGAGTGCATGAATCCTTGAGAAAGTCGCTCAACAAACGTGTGCATAAACCTTGTATTAGCTCTCATCGAAATTCTTAACATGTTCAAAGGTGATGAGAGCGCCCTGAGTCATAACCGCATTATAAGAGAGAACGAAAACTGGCGATCAAACGAGCCCAATAGATTAAACTCTCGTGTAGCATCAACAAGGTATACATTTTTTTCCCGATTTAACTCGTGTTAAAACTGATTTGCAAACTGCAACTTTTAGTCAGGATATTCCCTTGGATTATTTCTTTATATGACATATCGTGACAGGCGTATTTGCTTGAGTCAAGAGTTCTACTTTACGGTACATTTTGGCCCGATTTTCAATAAATGAATATTTGGAATCGGCCCGATTTTTAGAATGGATTTTTGCACTGGCTGAGAATACTACGAAAGTCTTTAAACATTTCTTTTATACCTTGACAATAGTTTGAACTTTGAAAGCTATAGAGAATAGGATTTAAGCAAGAATTACAAAACACAAGAAAACTCGAGGCTTCATATGCTTTTATAAAGGTTTTCTTGTCAGCCAAGTCTTTCTTCCAGCCAAACAGCGCAACACAAATTACAAATGGCGCGAAACACGCGTAGAACACCACGGTGATAGAAAATACCATTTTAGCGATTCGCTTCTTCATCGCAATATCATCTTGCTGAGCGACTCCTTGTCCACAAATTGTCCTGTCCCAGAACAAGCCCTTCAAGATTTTGAAATAGCAAATTGAAATACCAAACGCAGGTAAAACAGCGAACACACACAAAAGAACGGTGGCGTAGATTCTGACTGCTGTTATTTCATCTGTCCACACGCCCGTGCAGTACATGCCACGTTCATCATAAGTGCTTGCCAAGATAGCGGGAATCCCAACAGTTACTGAAATAATCCATACAGTCGCGATGACAAACATAAAAGCTTTTCTTGTTAGCTGTAGATTTGAGCTCATTGCATTCACAAGCGCGTTATACCGTTCATAAGCAAGCAAAGTTAGTGTCAAAACGGACACACGTATAAACACGCTGACCATAAAGCCACCGGTAACAAACTTACACAAATAATTTCCCACATTTCCGCCTGGATGTGTGTACAGCCAAGTTGTAAGTTCCGACTGCAGAACCCACAGCAAGGTTAAAATGTCCGTTATCGCGAGATTTACCAAGAGAAAGTTTGTAGTGTTGTGCATAGCGGGTGTTCTCTTTACCACGGCTACAACAAGGATATTTCCTGCGAGTCCAATTAAAACTATCAGCGAATATAGAACGACATAAACCCACTGTATCGTATTCATATCATATGATGCTTGATCTTGCATTTTGTTCGTCTCGTTGACTCCATCCATTTTACGATGAGAACTTTATCAAGTACTGGCAAGTTTCCGCGTAACCGATTGTTGATGGCTATATGATTCGGTTAGATAAAAGAGATATATTTTAAAAACAAATTACGAAAAAAGTCGATCAAGCATGTAAAATATTTTTTAAACCAACGCCATCTGTAACCACTTCATACAAAGCAGTTGCAATCGACGTTATGGCAACAAACAATTAAACGTTGCACTGAAAATAGCTAGAGCTTGGCACTTTTATCTTGAAAATGATAGCTTTCCATATCTGCCTTTGGTGAAATTGACGCCAGCCAGAACATAATTCCATTCTTTGTAAAGCTTAGTGTTGAATGCATTCTATATTGGAAAATATAAATGATTCCCTCAAAATTTAATTACTTAACCGACACCTTGTTGTCTTCAATTCCGGCCAATGACTGACGCTCTTTTCATCTTCCTTGTGCAAAACGGCTATCCAATTTTAACCGATTAAATTCGCAATCAGAATTATTTTCTATCGACACCAACAGAACACTCCAATAGTTTGTTAACTGGATTACTGGCCAAAAGACAAGTCATTTTGTTCAAATTATGGTAAAGTAGATCCGTTTTCTTTTAGTTAGGAGCACATTTAGTTGCTTCATATGCAATCTTATCCATATTCATGGAAAAATAAGTCAGCTGTGGCAAATGCTCTAGAAGTGATTGAAAACACAGCTTGAAAACTGGGCGAGAATGGTTACCTTATCACCGCTCATTGCCAAAATAATTAAACAAATATTTTTCTTGGGGAGAGGGGATACTCCGTCCCCCTGGCTCCAATAAACGAAAATTTTCAAAACAAAAGAACTTAATTGGCCAAAGACCCCTAGCCCATGTAAATAAATCCAAATATTTCGAAACCAAAAAGGGCTCGGGGGGGGGACTCCCATACTAACAGGGGCGGGGATGCTTATCGTACCTCTTTAGTGGTACCGCTTTGGGTGTTCAAAGCAAAATCCTTACATTTGCATACAACACGGCTTTTAGGGGTGCCACGCTCAAGTTTCCTGACGAGTATTCCCGCCCTTGCTATAGGGAGTCCTCCCCCTGGGAAAGAGCAACCTCAACCTCAACCTGGGATCGAGGTTGGGGAAACTATCTCGTTCTCAGTACCATCTGCGCGTCAAAGCCCCCGGCGGGAGCTCTGGCGCGCGAATGGCACTGGAACGGCTCACAGGAACGAGGTTCCTGGGTGCCGCTGATTACATAGACTCTGGACTCAATATTTTTTTAGTGTTAGCCTCGATTTGGTGGCAGCGAAGACTGAAACTCTAACATCAAGTCGAGGTTGTAAAAACGATTCTGTAGTCAATGTATTCCACAATTTCGCTTATGCAAACTTTTGCTAGATTCATTCCCTTAAAAATCTCGATCTCAGGCCGGGCTTTTCCCTAAGAGGGAAGAATCTTCCTACTTCTTGAGGAGAAGCCCTGGGATCGAGGTTGACTCCCTTGTTGGGGCTAAAGTCATTACTTGGTCAAATTTGGACTCATTAATTCAACAGAAACATCAAATTTAGCCCCAAGAGGGAACGGATCTAGCAAAACTTTGCATTCGTAAAATAGTGTGCACATTAACGGAAACTGGACTATTCCAAATTAAGGGCTACGGGCGTGTTTGATTGAGTAATCTCCCCGTAGACTAAGAAAAATAGTTGACCCATTAAAAATATTGCGTTGATTCAGTTTTGTTAGTTTCAAGTTCATTTCTTCGACTCTTTGTTGTTTTAATAGGAATATTTTGATTCGAGCAAAATCAGAGAGTTTTTTTTTTAAATAGGCAAACTGATCTTCTCAGTAGAAATGGACTCCTGATGCAAACAAAACTAATCTTATTAGCTCACACATACAAAAACTGGCTGGGGCAAATAATCTGATTTAAAAAGGGCAAATAAACTGCACTTACGAAAGATTCCTTTCAACACTGTCTCAGCCAGATAATTTCTCCACCTTTTGGTATCTTTTAAACTAAAAAACTGAAAAAAAACGATGACAGTATAAAACTAGAGAAGGCCCTTGTTATTCGACCCAACAGCGAAAGAACAAAATACAAGTTTCAACTATTGTCACAACAGAACAACAGGAAGCAGTCCTGAAAGAATACAGGGAGAAGACAAGCCGCGGTATTGCCGACTAAACGCCGGCAAGATTTATTTTTAACGAAACAGTAACGTTCTAACACAACAATCGTAATTGTTTTAACTGCTGATAAAATATGTTCTGATAGTTTGCGTGTTTGGCAAGGCATTTTGGTTAAAAACTGAGCTCTAGTTATTACAAGTTTCACAGTAGAAAGTAATTCAACAAAACAGACTTTTAAAAATTGTCTCATATTATATACTTATATATAATAACTATACATCAAGATTTCTATATCGAATACGAGAAAATATTCGGTTCTTTTAACATGGTAAAATTTATTTTCCGCAAAAATTTTAAGCCACATTATTGATATTCCAATTAATGTTTAGCTGTGTTATTACAGCATTAATACATTGTTTCGCGATTACTGGAGTTTTGGCAAATCTTGAATGTTCCTAATTTTGCTTCAAATTTCGATGAGATCCAACTCTCATGGACTTTCATCCTCGTTTAACCTTGCACATGAGAGTTCAACAAAACTCTTGAATTGTACACCAGTTGATATTGTGTTTCCAGTAGTTGCAACATCAGTATCAGCCTAAATCACTTTTTCACGTTGGAATTTTATAAAACGGGCACTCTTCTTTTCGGCATCCGATAGCACCAATCTATCTTAGTCGAAACTGGACGTTGCAAGTTTATCATGTGGTGTTACAGGCCTATATCGAAGGGAACTCCTCCAGTTACTGTAGATACGGGCCAGAAGCTGGACGTACTTCAGAATAATATACTTGACAATACAAAAACAGACCGATATCTGTCGTGCCAGCCCTACAGATGACATCTCAAGATTTAGCGACAGATATCTCTGACTGTTACAGGCCAATGAGGTTCCTGATATCCTCGATCCTAGCCTTCCGCCTCTCTTCCTGATTCTGTCGTTTCATCCCAAAGGCCTGGTTCATCAGCTCGCGCTTAGTCTCTTGGAGTTTCAGCATTCTCTCCTCCACGGAATCCGTCACAATGTACTGGGGACAAGAAATACACACACCACGAGGTAAGTTAACAATAGGATGGGAAATACAAAACGGAACCATAACAGTTCCTCACTCCAGAAATGAAATTAGGACGGGAACCGTTTACAGACGGTCCCACAAATCAATGCTACAAATGCTAATTTTACAAGAACGAACAATACACAATCATTAGCGAGTACAAGCCGTGATGAGATTCGCAACAATGGATTCACTTATTGCATTGTTTTTTGGGCGAGATAAAGTCACATGCATCGTGCAAAAGCGATACTGTTCGGAAGGTTGTTAATGATGAATTGCCTAAAACATTCGTTAGAGCACTGCCTTCTGGGACCGTTTGGGTAGACGGACCCAGTCTTTTTGTAGTTTCAGGAGTGGGGAATGTACTGGGGACATGAATATATGCACAATGTAGTTTGAAAGTGCATCTTAATCTTGTGCCTAATTCATTGGTGCAAATCGGCTGCGTACTGTACCCAGGCTGCGTATTGTACCCAGGCAAAGTACGAATTTCCACAAGACAAGAGGACGAGTCTGGTGTCAATTCAGTGTGTCAGCAAACTCTGTTGGGTCGCACCTCGAGGATCAACATACAGACCGTTCATTAATGTTCAACATAAATTCTATTTGGTACAGGAACAGATTTGCTTGTTGTATGGTTTGATTTTGTATTAAAATTCCGAAGAGAATATAGTTATACTTCGTACCTTTGTGACAGTGACGTCTTTAGTCTGTCCCATGCGATGACAGCGATCAAAGCACTGTTCTTCGACGGCCGGGTTCCACGCCTACAGTCGGCATAACTCAAATAAGTGAGAACATTCTCATCTCCCCTGCTTACCGTTAATTACCATCAATTCCCATTGTCTTCCGATTGCTTGCTTGTAAACATGTATAACACGATGCAATTAGTTCTTTATAGCGTACACTCTTTTTTTTATAAGAAACTTTTTTATAAGAACATGAGGCTGAAAATCGCCAAAAATTTAAGAACATGTTAAGAACATGCTGAGGCTGAGAAAAG
>JAOBYE010226101.1:6609-16907 GCA_025403585.1 Parazoanthus swiftii | reverse complement strand
GAGGGAGGGGTACTTCCTATAGAAGACTTGTAGAATACTAGACAAGTATGGTTGTAGAGTATGTGCTGCTGCAAAGGGATGGTTTTTGGGACAATTATTTTGGTCTGTAACAGGGCAGACAATTTGCCAAATAGTCAAGGCCACTACAGTCCTCTTACAATAAATTGCTTTGAGATTTGGTCTGACGTAGGGGTATAGTGAAAGGTGGTACATTGGATCTGAAATTGATAGCTTAGGCAACATATCCCAACCCAAATATTGTTGACATCCCTTATCATCCCCCCACCCCCTCCCCACAAAAAAATAAATAAATCAAAACCTGTTCTTATACAAAGTTGTGTCCAGTTTGTATAACGGCCAGAAAAGGCTACATTTCTGGAGGAGTACAATGCATCTTACCTCACGCTCTCTGTCTGGTAGAAATGACGTGTCCACATCAGGATTCTTACCAAGCTTTTTCTTCTTGACTGGAACTTATGATAGCAACATTAACAGGATAGAGATTAGAATAATTAAAGCATTTGAAAAATCTTACAGCAATTAAATTTTTCTTAGCAATTTTAGAAACGCACCCAAAATTGAAGCAGTGCACCTGAAAATTTAGTAATGATTACAAAAGTGTGCCTGGGGAAATATCGGAATTTCCTTGAGCCCTCGCAGCTCCGTCAATTTTTATTGGAGCAACAACAAGAATGTTTACCTGGTTCCTCCTCCTCGTTCTCCTCATCATCCACAGCAAATGACAGTGTTGCCTTCTGTTTGTCCTTTTTTTTCTTTTTTTCTTTCTTACCACTACCAACAAAGAGAAGTAAATTCAATTTATTATTTAAAACTTTCGGAGGCTTTAACCTATTATTTTACATAGTTTTACCATCTTTGGAGACCCAAGGACAATCCACCAGAAAGGGAAGAAGCCACTCAGGTGATCTACAGTATCTTCTCTGCTACTGTTGGGACTGTACATCAGGGTTCTAAGTTCACTATTTTTTCTAGGCACACATGTGCAAATTTCTTCGACTTTTTGGGCGCACAGCTAAATTTTTTTAGCTGCACACACTTGAGGATTGACGACAAGTGCGACAAGCCAAAGAAGAAAAAATGTTTATGTATTTTACTCAACAAATCATGCAACTGGAAGGGGAAAAAGCACAGAAATCTGACTGAAAGACATAACTTACTTTACGCCTTACTGCAATAGCGAATATGGAAATGTATAAGTTCACAGATACATACTGAAATGAATTTGATGTGACCAGTAACCTTACTGTAGTGGCACATCATCATTTATGTTTAGGCACACATGTGCAACTATTTTTATTTATTTAGTCACATTTCGTAAATTCTGGTCGCATATGCAACTAATTAGTCGCACACTTAATTAGAACCCTGTACATACATTTTAATGTTATGATATGATCTTCGAAGTGGTAAAAATCATATCATAACACTATTGCTTATAACTGCAGTACAAATTTCCATCACTATTATCATTGTTCATCCTTGAAAGGCGTTGATGGACCCACTATAATTGACCTGCTCCCAGCAGATGTAGCTTCATGATAGCTCAGTTAGCAGAACACTGTGCACACTGGTATCGCAAAGGTCAAGGCAGATAGCACTCATTTGATATTCTGCTTAACAATAGATTATCAGATGAGTGAGTATCCGGATATCTTTGAAAATGGAGATTTTTTTCTCCATTTTCCAAAAAATATGCATCCACATGCAGCATTTTTGAATCATATTCGCTGCCCACACGAATACACTAAAGCCTGGTAAATATGCTAGCTCTCTCTATAGAGCATGCGCTGTAACCAGTAGAGCATGCGCTCGGAAGAGACTGGAACCCGCAAAAATCATATTTCTTGGTGCCATCTTTGTTTCTTGTCACATCGCGTCGCATGGTTTTTAACCTGTTTTACCGTTCTATCCAGCTATATCCCCATGCTATTAGGCTTGAAACAAGCCCAAGCAACAATGAAACAAGGAAAGCTTTAGTAGACACCATATTGGTTAAATTAGAGAGGCAAATTTTTCACAGGAATGACTGGATCTTAAGTATGACGTCATCACATTTGAAAACCTCTGTTTCACCCGTCCACACGAATAGGATAAACTTGTTTTCAAAAATCTCCACTTTGGAGAGGGTTTTCGAAAACCTCTGTTTTCAGTGATCGAAAACGCAGTATATGTGGACGGAAGGTGAAAATGGAGAAAAAAATCTCAGTTTTCAAAAATATCCTGATTCGTGTGGATGGGGCCTAAGTAGTAAGTACTACAAGCTGAGGCTTGACCAATACACGAGCGGTACTGTTAAGGAGATGTTTAGACTAGTGTCAGCTCTTAACCATTAATATCAAAGCAAAGCCCTTAAAAGGCTCACCACTCATTCCAACCTTTTCTCTTCTGTTGCTTTGATTTGAGCTGCAAGCTGTTTTTCGTGTTCCCTGACCAGGTCCTCTCTCTTTGCCTTCATCTCATCCAGAGTCACGAGCCCTATAAGAAGGACCAGATACTCTCGCATCTTGTAATGCTTGGTCTACTCTCAACACACACACACACACAAACACACTTACCGTACATGTACTAAAGCCCGATAAAAATAATCATTTTCACAACATTTGATTTTTTAATATGAATTTACAAATGAAAAGTCTGCTGGCCCTTCACAAGTTTTACTGGTTTGAATTTGATCAATTTTGTTTCTTTTCAGTTTTGAATTCATCTAACTTTAAGATTTATATTTATTTAATATTCTATATTGGTAGTGTTTTATTTTTATTGCCACATACACAGGGTTCTCCCAAATGAGACATAGTAAGAGGAGAAAAGGGTAAAGTAGGGGGAGAAAGAGTGCTGAAGGCATGAGCTTTCTAGGGAGGTGTAGGGGCATGCCCCCCAGAACATTCTGAATTCTACAATCTACGAAAACTTGTAGCCGGCATGATCGAGTCAACTATTTGGAGAAAATCATCTCACTTTATTTAAAATATAATTATCAATGGTATTAATACCATCATTTTATCATGCCAGATTGAATACTAACTGTGTTGTGTGTGTTGGCATGTAGGGCCGATTCGGCCATTGTCAGTTGTGAAGTTCCGTGGCATGGTACTTCAATCTCGCGTGCGCCAACAGACCAGCGCGACCTTTGCAGGGCCTGCCACATGTGGCGCACACGTAACCTGTCTGCTCCGCTTCGTCCGGGTTCTTTCTGTGCAGGTGCTTTCGTCTTCTTGCTTCAATCCTTTGCTTCTGCATGAGTTCGGTGCCTATCCTAACTCACTTACGCCATTTAACTCGATCAAGCGCAGCAGCTGTTTTGACATTGTCAATTTGACATTCCTTTGCAGTGGCCTTGATAGTGTCCTTGTAGCGCAATCTTGGTCGTCCGGTATTGCGCCTTCCAATAGCAAGTTCTCCGTAGAGCAGAGATTTCGGTAGGCAGCACTCGTCCATCCTGATAACGTGTCCTGTCCATTTCAGCAGTCGACTTTTCAAAAGCACAGCCATCTCTGGTAACTAAAAGTTACATCGTTTGCATACTTCGTCGTCAGTCACATGGTCCCACCAGTCGATTCTAAGAATTGTTTACATGCATCGATGATGGAACTGATTCACGTCGCGTATGTGTTTGGCATACAGTGTCCATGTTTCGGATGCGTATAGTAGGACATTTGTTCAGGAGCAAAATAATGGGAACATTATCTCTATAGCCCCAGATGTATGTACTGATATTACACAGTACTTCTCATAAAATACAGTACTTATTAATTTAATATGCGAGGAAATAGTAACAAAAATTTAAATTAATGTAAAGTCTGACTGATTGACAGCGATTTCCAAGGATTATTAAACATAACTAAATGATAGTCCTGAGCCAGTGAAATTAATAAGAAAAATTTTGTTTGACCTTAATTATTAAATAAATACTTTCTGACTAATCTGTCTCCAGATGGTCACAGCTTACCAATGGTACTTGATTTGAGTTGCTGTTCCACAACATCATAATGTGATGAGAACTTGCTTGAAATATCTGACACTTTGTTTTTCTACGGATTAATAAGCACAATCCACTATTTATAATGTAATGAATTACATGGATTGTACATGTATATGATAGTGACCAGTGTAGAGATTCAGCCTCTGGAGCTAAAAATTTTGAGACTTTCCATGTATCAAAGCAATGAGTACATGTATGATTGTATTGGGGTTTGGGATGAGCATTCTGCACCAGAAATTTTGACTGAGTCCTCTGAAATTGCATTTTCTGTACTCTGAGAACTTTTTTCATTGAGCTAAAAGGTGGCAGCAAAGAACCTACAATGTATTTGTCACCAACAAGGAATGGGTTTGTAAGTTTTCCCCTTGTTTTGTGAGTTTTCTAAAAATTTTGGAAACTGCATGAAAATTTGGGAGACTGTCAGAAAAATATTGTATGAGTTAGTAGTAGATTCAGTAGAACAAACCCGCTTCAAGTTTTTTCCAGGGGGGTGATCAACCAACTTACCCCAGTTGCCTCCAGGTATATGCTTTCAGTATATACTTTCTTTCAAATAACGATCTAAATAATTGGCCTTTGCCAAAAAAACAACAATTCAAAGCTTTTAACAAAAGTGAGCAATGTTTTAATTCTAGTTTCAAACAGAATTACATTTTATATAATATGTGGCACCCTTTCACCCTACAAATAATTAATCTTGAAGTCTCCTGAAATACAAGGTTCCTCATATGATAGATCATTATTTGTGGCAAATGGGGTAAACGTACTTGTCAAACATTTTATTGTAAGTTAATAGACAATGTTTTAATAAAATTTCATATTGATGATACTGATTAAATAAAATGATTAATCCTATGTGCAGTGTATATCCATGTTTGCAAGTCAGCAACCAATGAACCATACCTCTTCAATTTTCTTCTTCAAAGCTTCCATCTCTTCTTTCTGTTTTTCTCGCCGTTTTAACAGGGCCATAGCCCTTGCTCCTTCCTTGGCTGCCCCTTTGTACTGCGCCATCTTCCAAAAGTTACAAATACAAGGCAAAAAAAACTCAACAACAACAAAAACCATGCAAGTCAGATCTGCTCCAGACTCTCGATTAAGAGCCCGCGATGCAATCCGAAAGCTTTGCGCATGCGTTTATCAGCGGGCTAATCAAGATGGCGGCCAGTGTCATTGCTAGTGAGGAGACTTGTGGTTCGTGTTGTGATAAATTGAAAGAGCTCATCAAAACTTATGAAGTTGAACTGGGCTTAGGTGATGATAATGACGGAACTAAAGGTAATCAGCTAGGTTACTGTGCAGTAATCCTTTTGTTACGGATGCTGTCTGGCGCCTCGTTAAAAACTATGAATTTCCTGATTTGCTTCTTTCTGTGTATTTCATTTCCCTAGAATTTACGTTTTTTCTGACTGATACACATGTATACAACAATATATTGACGCTTACCAGTATACTATATAGTTTATCTAAAAGTGCAATGTTAAACTCCCTCAAATGGACAGCCCTAGCTCTCATTGATCATCTTTAATAAGCCTAGTTTACATATGGTCGTTCATGATCGCCAGATCGCTGGAAATGCTGCCAGCAATCGTCAGCGATTATGTGGAAACACGTTTCAGCGATCGGATGATCGTCAGTGATCGCGATCGCTGAGATGAAAAAGTTCTATCTCAGCGATCGTGAGCGACCGTCAGCGATTATATGGAAACACACTTCAGCGATCGAGCGATCGAAATCTATCCCACAGTGCATCTATTAGCGTATTTTGTTTATGTTGTACTCGATGTCAAAACATTCTCCTTTGTTACATTGCTCTTGATCTCAAGTATTCTTCACAGCATGGTTCAAAGTCCTGATACTGAAACCTTAATGGAAGAAAGTCAAAAGTATGAATGCCTGTGCACAGGCAGCCCAAGCTTTGATACCAGATACGTACATGTATTGGAGTTTATAAGACTTTGTATTGGATTTAGTGGAGAGTCAAAATTATAAGACTTTTGTATGGGAACTAAGCCGAATTCCAAAATCTGAGAATGTTGCAAATGAAATGTACCTAGCTTGAGTTCTCATTGTATTTGTGAGTTGTATGCATTTTGAGTGTGATCTGATTAGAACTGACCATACACTGTAATACCTGTTGGCTCAACAAAGAGTCGTGAATTGTGCTGGAGCCCAATGGAGTGTAAATTTCTGTGATTTAATGGACTCACATTTTAAAAAATTGATAGCAATTCCATGCATCAGTGATTTTAGCAATCCGGCCATCATCAACATTCATATGGAAACTAGGCGTAAACTACATACATCATACATGCATTTATGATTTACATGTCACCTGTCTTGCAAACAAACCCATGTTCACTTGAATCTAAACCCACCTCACAATGTAAAATAATGTATCATTGGCATTATGATGGTTAATAAAACTTACAGTGTTAATTTGGCTGTGATACTTTCAGTGCACGCATTTGGTTCCCTTAACTTCTGTCTGGAACAAAACAAGTTCAATGACCTTCTTAGCAGCATACACACCAAGTGTACTCAGTGCAGGAGTTGGCAAGACTCGACAAGGGCAGCCAGAGCCTCCATGGTCAGTAGGAACTGCTTGTAAATGGAATTAGTGAACTAGTAATTTAAGTGGGGGAAAACCCAGGGCAATTACCATTAAAGAAAAATTGGGTAAATTCCTGGCCCAAGAACTGTGAGTATGCCCTATCTTACCCCTTTCCATCATTTCAAATTCCCTGCTTTTAATGAAGGGCAGCTCCTAATGTCAAACACTGTATTCCCTGGGCATTGAAACACATCAAAACACCAAGAGAAAGGGTAGATGTTGAATTGATCTATACAGTACATGCATGTAGTCTAGCAGACATAGTGATTATACATCTTACAATGTACATGTCAGGCGCGTACGCAGCTTTTTTGGTGGGGGGGGGGGGTGCACTTTAAGCTTGAGCAGACCTTTTTTCAGCCGATCTGTCTGGGCAGAACTTTCTTTTCTTTTTTGGATGTTTCTGAGCAGAACTTTTTTTCAGGTGGGAGGGTGCACGTGCACCCAGTGCACCCCCCCTGCGTACGCGCCCTGCATGTAGAACTGTCTGTACAGTACTTTCAGTAATTAAAAACAATTTTGCATTAATCATATGGATTTGGGCCAATCTTCATGTTTTAAAAGCCCAACTTATGCATGTTAAACTAGATATGGTAGTACAGTTAAGCAAGTTATGCAATCAAATTTTTTAAAGCATCTCTGAAGAACTCTAACTTACAGTAGGTCTAATGGAGACAGTTGTTTCAGGCCAAGATGAGAGAACTTGTGATCGATGGGGAATGTGATGAGGGTTTCATAACCATATGGGTTGTGGTGTGATCAGAAAGTCAAACTAGAATAACCTGCATCTTACACCAACAGCTGCTGCCTGGGACTGAAGCTCTTTTCTTTTTTGAGATATCAAATGGCATTATGATGCTGCAGTGAACAGTCACAGTTAATCGTCAATGAATTAGCCAAAGATATTTCAGGAAAGAAAAATTGAGCTTCTAAAACAGTTACTGGCTCATACGGTTTTCAGATCTTTGAAATACTGTAAAGTAAGACTTCCCACTTCTGTTTTTAATTGGGAGTTTTCTAAAATGTAATAAAGTACAGTATATTGCTCTGTATTAAAAAAAATTAATATCAGTAACACAGTAACAGTGGACAAGTGTTGAGCACTGCAAGAGTTACACCAAGAAATTCATTCTCAAACTATCTTAGTTATTGGTTTACTTTTTTCATGTTACAGGAAAGGCTTCAGCAGGTAGAGAATCTTGCTCCTGTAAAAAACTTTTTGTCAGATTGTCTTGAGAAGCTTCAGAAATCAATGCGAGGTTTGTATTTTAATACATGTTTAATATTAGTAATAGAGAAAAAAGATATCGCACAAATTGCTTTATAAATTTAAGGTTCATGCGATATCATTTTTCTTGTGAAACTTAACCCGGAATTCCCTCACCAGCATTGGATTTTCTTATAAATTCATTGCATCGCTGGTTGTAATGGCATGCATACCCTAGATCTATCACTGCAGATACATTTTCTTCCCTGCCTTTCCAGAGGTGGAGGTTCTGACCTTCCCTTTCTCAAATTTTTGGATCCACCTCTGGTTGATGGATATAAATTTAAAATAATAAATAAATGACTTTTATAGTTACATGTACAGTGTATAGAGAATTGAGACATTTTCACCTGTACACACATGCAACTTAATTACAAGTGTGATCTTTAGAAGCTTTGGCAGGAGGTTGAGAGGGAGGGGGGGGGGGTTGGGTGTGGGGTTGGGTGTGTGGGAGAAGAAAACAAACATGTGATTGGTTGTTGTGCTTATCTACAGCACTAGTGCTCTGGGTTTGTAAATTATGTGTGACTGGTATTTATTGTTGTCGTCATGGCAACATTGATCATGAAAGCCATTTAAAAGCCCAAACTAAGAAAGACTGTCTATTAAACTCTAGCAAGCTACATGTCATGATTATTGAAGAATTTTGTTCTATAATTTACGGCAGAGCTGTTGTACGCAGGTAACAACACTCAGCCACTGACATGAAAATTTTGTCACCAAGTGCAAGTCTGTTGATTATTTCACAAACTAGATTGTGTGGTGTTCTTTAATTTCAAAATTAAGTTAATCAATTATGTTTGCGCACAAGGTTCTAAAGTTTTGGTTAACAGACAAATTTGTGTAGATTATTCAATAACTCATCTAATTTCTATTTGTTCTGTAAGTTAATATTGCATTAATTTGACTGGTTTCAAGACATGACTTTCACTGGAGATATTTGGCTGGTCATACAGTCATGTATTTTCATGTTGGGCAGACATTTGATGGGTTTTTATAATGTATCAAGCCCTAATAACTTGTTGCTTATTTACCAACAAACTAAACCTCTTTCATTTACAAGAAGATGATTGTATAGCTTAGTACACTATTTTTAATAATTGCTTTAACTTCTGAATCAAAACCATTGGCAGATACTTCTCAAAAGGATGTGGTACAACGACTGGAAGCAATAACAAAACAACTCGGGTGAGCAGTCAATGGGATTGTGTTCTGTTTATATTATAATTATTATTGTTGATTTACTAATGTTGCCTCTGAGGTACCAATTGAAGTTTTCAAAAAATTAAGACTAAATATTAGTACTAACTACAGTACCAGCCAGATGTAAACTAACATTTACCTGAGGGACTGACCCGCTAACTTGTGGGTCTCACCCGTATCCCTTGGCAAACGGGGTTTATCCTCCTGGATGCAATCCTATTGCTGTCCCATGGTTGAATCATTCATCTTTGACCAGAGAGACAAAAATCAACAAATGAATGTGTTCACTTGTCCTGTAAGGATGTCCCGCAAGGTCAAGGAGATACATGTACATGTACCTGCACTGTAAAAGTGAAACAAATAATACTTAACTTGCTTCATAATTATCATCCCCTCTCATCACCTCTTCTTGTTTTGTGATATTCACATCTGAATGTGAGACACGGTGGAGTAACATGTAAAATTTAATGTACGGGTAATCATATCTCAGTCAACTACTTGTTTTACTCTTTTGTGAAGTGTTTGAGCCTTATAAGATTAATATACTTTAGTCTGTGACAATTGGTGGTTGAATAGTTAGCATGTCTGACTTGTAACCTGAAAGTTGTGAGTTCGAACCTCCGACCTGACCACTGTGTTGTGTCCTTGAGCAAGGCACTTTACTTAACTTGCTGCAGTCGACTCAGCTGTATAGATGAGTACCAGCTTCTGCTGGGGGCTCACCCGCTATGAATTAGTGTACATGCTGTCCAGGGGGAGTCACAGACTCTCATCCGCCTAACACTCTGGGAACAAGAGAAAAGGGCTGGCCTTATGAGCCATCTGGGTTGGGAAAGAATTAAGCTTAGTCTGTGACAATAACTTACTGTTATAATTCTAATAGGCTCAAGTTCTATGACAGTGGAACAGGAACAGACTGTTTTATCAGCTCTGATATGTTCTATGTGGAGGTAACATTTTTATTCTTGAAAAATTTAACTTAGTTTATATCAATTTTGAAATCTGTCAATCCATCATGAAATGTTTCAACTAGAACTCAGTTAGTTCAAAGACAGTATTATTTATAGTATTGAGTGAGAGGGTGAGACCTGTGAGGTACTCAGATGAGGTGCTCAGGCTGAGGTGTTCAAGTGAATTACAAAGGGGTGAGACCTGTGAGGTACTCAGATGAGGTACCCTGGCTGAGGTGTTCAAGTGAATTACAAAGGTGT
>JAOBYE010225990.1:0-16909 GCA_025403585.1 Parazoanthus swiftii | reverse complement strand
TTCAAAATAACCAGAGTAATAATCTACTGTGCACAAATAGTCTTTGCCGTCAAGAGTAAAAATATCTGTTGCAACTTCTGACACCATGTAAAAGAGCTTGTGTTCTCAAGGTTCAATAAAGTCAATAATCAGGCAACAACCTTTGTTATGCATTCGGCCATGCTTTCAAGCGCATACACGCCATGCTAACCCAGTATGCACCGCGCGGTTATCACAGGGATACCGTTACAATATCTGATTATTATTACACACGAACCCCAATATTATAATATAATAATAATATAATAATATTTTTGAAACCGCAAAAAATTTCATGAAAATCCACCTTCTATTCACACAAAACCAGTTAATACGCTCACTGGAGCCATGCACATCTTTCTGAAACCGTTCTCCAGAGTGGATTTTTCTAATCTGCTGAGTACACAGATTCACGCGGATAACTGAAATCGGATATTTTCGAATACACTGACATTGCAGGCTAAATTTGCATATACCCATAGGCATGTACTTAGTGGATTTGAATCGCTCTAGAGTATTTGTGCAGATGGGTGAGTCCAAACCAGAAAACTACTGCAAGATCCGTGAGGGTGCAAATATTTTTGTGTGGTTTCAGTCACCTCGGATTCAGATTTATGTGTCCAGATGGGATTAAATGATTTAAGTGTTACTGTAACCCTGTTTTGAAAAATATACATTTATTTTTATGATGTAATATTTAGTACTTAATAATGATTGTTATAAATACTTTGTAAAATTCTCTAAAATTGAGTTTAAAGGTGGCAGAATATTCACTGAGATGCAAAGCATCAACTGAGGTGAATCCAGGTTGAAGAGAACAATATTTTATTGTTTCAATCAGCCTAAAATTAAGATATATTGTGCAAGAGTTAAGTGTCTTCAGGTGTTCCTTGAACTGTACTAAATCTGTCCACTGTAACCTGCAGACAGATCGTGACTGGAGGCATGCAAGCATCCGAACATCGCAACCTGCCACTGCGGGTTCATTGTGTTTAGTGCAATTTTGCAACGACAGTTTGCTCAGAATCCAAAGTTAAATAGTCTAATAATTATATGTTACCCAGTACATGTGTATGTCTTAAATTCAATTTAAAGTTGTCGGGACTTGCTTTATAATTCTTACATGTGCATTTGACCATTCACAGGAAAAGTACGTTGATGCGTGTATAATTTTAAAACATAATATTAATAATTGCTTACAAGTTAAATGAAATTAGATTGATTCCAAATTACAGGAAAGAGAGATCGATAAAAATTTGAACTTCCTAAAATTGTAAACATAAATGGTTACTTACAGTTTTAGTGAGAAAATGATATTAGAAGTTCAATGATATTTCATTTAGATAAAACTGTCTCTGTTCATGACCCCTTGAAGACATGTCATGAATAGCTCTGAAAATGAACACCACCATTTGTCACGTTACTTGAATGTAAATGACCCAAATGCTCAGTCATGATCACACGACACAAACTGTAAATTTCAATTCCTTTTACTTTATCGCCAGCAATGGTGCGCATTGCTGAGTGAAACTTTCTTGTGACCAAAACTTTCTAAACGAAGTTCCCTTACTAACACAGCAACTGTGATCTGGCTTGCATTCCGTTCGTTCATGACCGACTGCATCACTGCATGCCGCGAGCATAAAAATTCTTTGGCTTCGTGATAAAAGTGACTGGCGGCTGTTGGAAGTGCAGAAACTTTTGGGTTGGCGGTTCACTCTCATTCGTTCTCTCCCGCTCAGCACTCAAAATATCAATAACCATAAAAGATAAACACAATGTATCACCTACCCTACAAATATAAGCGATCTTGTTGTCAGCAACGAGAAAAACCAAAAGTAGAACTGATCAGTCTGAGAAATGTCAAGCGCTTACTTCCTCTCTTTGATCTACCACTTCTTCGTCAAACAGCACAGTTAGCTGCAATCCAAGGTAATAATTCAGTGTTTTTAAAGTTTATGTTTCCGTTCTATAGTAATTATTTCTGCTGTGAGCTTTTTCCCGTCGTAAAATCCGCCAAATTCCAATACAATATTCGACTATTTGTGTGCAACCACGCGTCTTGTGATCGAACTTATTTATTTCCGTATTTTTAAGGTAAAGCTCGCGCCCAGGCCTGCTCCCATTGTTTCCAGTTCCAGGAAACAGCGACACTTTTAGGTCGATAAAAATAAGTAAGTATGTGTTGGCATCTGACCCATGACTCATTGACTCATGACTCATGACTCATAGAATTCTTGACTCATAGAAAAGTTACACTCGTATTCACTAATTCAGCGTATTCTCCTTTCCTGCAAGAGGTCTGATCATAGTAGTGCTACTAACAGTCGGTTGGCATGCAAACTTAGCCTCCACGCAGGCCGTACTATCTGACTAGCCTCCTCCGCAGGCAACTCTAAAATGAAATTTAGCGAATGATGAAGCTTGTAGGGTGAATGATTGTTGTTGTAGGTTAATGTATGGTTAATGAGAGTGAAGGAAGGAACGAAAGGAAAGTCCGCGAGTTGAGGCCATGCATTCCTCTTTTTTCGCCTCAATCTCCTTCACCTTCATTAACCATACATAATTAGCCTACATAACCTTTATCCACTCATTCGCTAAATTTAACTGCGGAGGCCTAGGCCGGGGACTATATTCTGACTTATCGCGGCGAAGCAGAACTGAATATAACACTATAATACGTCTGTGTAGAGGGTAGCCAAACTGAATTATGCTAGTTTTTTAAAATTATGTCAATATTAGCACAAAATGCATAGCTATACTAGCTCGTTTTTTCTTTAAACTTTGTAAAAATGACACAGTAACTATGACACATTTTGGTCAAAATAGTACTGGGGATCAAGTAAACGACAAACACCTGCAGTCAAACACCAAATGCAGTCTGTTTAGAACCAGAAACTTTAGTTTCGTATACCTAGTTATACTGTATGCCAGGTCTGGCCATGTGTCAGTGATGTGGTAAAAAGCGGACAAAAACTGACTTAATTTGTTTCTTAAAAGGTACCTTTAGCACTGGTCTCGTGCCAAAAAAATTGGCTGCAAGATTATCAAATGTCCTAATTCGCACTACAAATTAAGCCAAAATGCAAAACATTCTAGCAGTGCTTTTTTTTCGGAAAAACGGTGAAAGTTATGCTCATAATAACGAATTGCTTCAAGAACAGGTTGGCTTTGCAACAAGCGACTGGCTTTGGACACTGTACTTGACTGCTTGCAATGCGTCCCAGCGTCGGTGCAAAAACATCATAAATTCTAGCCTCGAAAAAAGCACAACTTCAAAAGTATTATCTTATGTTTTACACGTTCGAGCTGAATCAAGGGTGCGAATTTATGTTGAACTTTCGCACCAATGCTGGGACTGCTTCCGAGCCAATATATACGTCGTGAAAGTGAATGTTGTCAATCATCCAGGTTCACTTGTAGTGAAGAATTTATAAATCGATTTCCGAAATTTTCAATCTTACTTTTCAAACAGACGTTTCGACCAAATCTTCATCAGTGAACATCGAAGTAAGATTCAAAATTCCAGAAATCGCTTTATAAATTCTTTCTGTCACGTCAATGTTGCAAAGGGATTTTAAAATGATTACATTATTTATAGCCGCCTCAAAGACGGCGGAAAAGGGAAGGAAAGGATATGCCTTGAAAGATTTTAAATTCTGGCGCTATATATGAAATATATTTTCCGCAACACACACTTGGCTACTTGTTCCAAATAAGGCTGCGCGTTATCATACATTTGCCAATTTAAGCCAATGTGTTACCTGCGAAGAAAGGCATAGTCTCGCAGCGAAGGATATTAATTTTTATAGTCTGCGGGGAGGCTGAGATATATTCAGTCAGGGAGAAAAAGGGAGTTCTCCTCGTGATTTTGTATCCTGGCCAAAACGTCAACTCTCTAAGAATGAAGGCCTCATACCTGGTCTTGAAAGACGGTTTCCGTTAACTAATGTTTGACTAAACAGCAGTTTGTCTACGTCCCTTCAAAAAGACTTAAGCGTGTTCAAACCATTTTTCCGCTTTGTTTTATTTCAGTGAGAAAACAAACTACTGAAGCAGCAGTGAAACAAAAAACAAAAGTTAATGACACATTTTAAAAGACCAAAAAAAAATAAATAGTTGGTTAGCATCCCCGCCTGACCACTGAAAACGCACTCGACCAAGAAAATATTTATTTTTATTTCCATACATTTCCTTTATAAATAATATAATGGTCCCGATCATAACATACACAAGTTTTCTTCTAAAGCATACTTAGGTCAAGACTGATCGAAGTTGACTTGAAAACTGAACATTTTCGTGATCTACTGGGAAATAAGTACGCAGAAGTTTCTTTGCTTGGACAAAGAGTGAATATCAAATTAAAAAAAAATAAATAAAATAAAAATAAAAACCGCCCGCCCGACCATGAACATTTAGCAGAAAGGATGCAAACCAACTCTTTTTTTTTATTTGGCCTAATTACCGACAACTAAAATTCAAAATCTTTTCAATTCGTTATACTGACAGTTCCATGATGACAGTTCTAGCCTGACAACAGTTAGGTGACTTCGCAATTTAAACACCATGCGACAAAAGTATGCAAATCACGCTTTGCTTTCAATATATACTTATCTTTCTTCAATTCCGAAACTGCCCACCCACCCACTCTCTGCCTTCTCTCTTATAATTGTTTGACAGTCCGCTCTGACTGTTTTTGTTCGCTTTTCAGCAGTTCACGAAATCTGCTTACAAACCAAGTGGCTAGCTTTTAGCTGTAACCATTTTTGATAGTATGTCACCTTTTGGAGTACAATCCGCCAATCCTTGCATACGCAACTCATTTCGGGTTTTAAACTTTTATTTTTTTTATGTTTTAAAAAATAACATGCTGTTGTGCGTGTCTCATTTGGAAATCTTAAAAAAAAGTGGAATTTAGAACAATTGTCAAAAATAACAAACCCTAATTTGCATATTTTCCCGATGATGTCACTGGTGCTTGCGTCACCTACCTGAGGGTCTGGACGGGGGTACCTGGGTATCAGTTATCAACTAAATTTTCTCTCAGTTCACAGTTAAAACTCGTAGTTATTTTAAAATTACTAACTTAAACGAATTCGTGTAATTAATTCCCCCTAATAGCGCCGGATTGTCATAAAATGGTGTAAAAATGGACCAGTACTTTGCACAGGCCCGTAGGCAGGGGGGCTGCACCCCCCCCCCCCCCCACGGACCCAAAAAGGTCTGCATTTGGAGGTATGATAACGACGATGAAGAAGCACGATTAAGTTTATCGTAACATTTGGTGCTACCGAAAATCGAAACGACTAAGAAAAAAAACGGCCATAAGTGTGTTTGTTCCATAAATTTGGCTTTTAAGTGTCCAAGTTTACAAAATTCGCACCCCCCCCCCGACAAAAGTCCTGCCTTCGGGCCTGTTTGCATACAATTCCGTGATGTCACATCACAGGAAGCCCAACTCTATAGAAAAATTGATGAAAATCGCTGAAAAAATGGTCCAAAGCGGACAATACTCAAGGAGAATTTTAATCACTCCCAGGCTTTCCGATTGTCGCCGCGCACGCGGTTATTGTTACTTTTTAGTTTCCAACAGCTATACTCAACGAACTTCATGACAAAGGGCCCCCTGAAACTGATTGAAATTCGATCCCAGTGCTTTTCCCTATGAAGTGGGAGGGCATAGGGAAAATCCCTGGGATCGAGGTTGCCTGAACTATTTCTATTTTCTACAAACTTACGAGTAAAATAGAAACTGTTGCTAGCAAAACAAAAAATTTACTGACACGTCGTCCGCGATTGTGATACGAACTACACTTTTTTTTTATTAAGAACCAGTAAAATTTTTCTCAGGCTTAATGTTTTTTTTTTCTGCAATTTCAGCCTCATGTTGTTCTGATTTTGTTCTTAACGGCTGTGTTTTCCGTAGGGGGTTAAACTCGCCTAAACTTCGTTAAGATGATTCTGTGCACTATTTTCACAAGAAATGTAAAGTGCATTTGCAAGACAAACTATTTTTAAATGCCATGGGTGCGTTATCGGAGAGCTGAGTACTGTAGGCAGGCACGTAGCCACCTGTAAGCCAGGTAAGCCCGGGCTTACCAGTTTTCTGAAACCCTAGCACTTTTCTTTATCCAATTTCTTTCATTTCGGAAAATGAAGGTACAGGACAGACAAAATGGAAATAGAATGCCTGGACATGATGCTTCAATTAATCCATCATTGTAAAACAAAATTTTGCTTTTTTTCTTCGTCTCCATTTTGACCGTATAAAAAATTATTCGAAAAGTTATTGGGACGGCTAAAGCCTCGTCAACCAGTGAATCCAGGCTTACCAGAAAAAAACTGGCTGGCTACGCGCCTGGTAGGACTACTGCAGTTCAATGTTGTTCAACATTGTACACTTGCATAAATTTTTGATTCAGCCTCAGTTTGTTTTTATTTGTTCTTATTTTTCAGGCAAACGCAGCCTCAATGTTCTTATTCTCATTAAGTTTGTTCTAAATGAAAAAAGAGTGTACTTGACTCTATACTTTCAGCCAACAACCTAAAGTGCCAAATTCAAACTCACGATATGTATTCATTGACTATATGTAGAACTGAAGCCAAACTGGATAGTCTTGCCACACACTTTTTTTTATTATTATCGCTATTTAATCATTCGTGAAGAAAACGGAGTTTATCAATCTTCGTATTTCAGCCAAGGTGATCAAATCCCCCGATTGTTTCTGTACATAACTAAATGAATACAAGTCCTACTGAAATCCAAATTTAGCTGCCGGTTGATTTATTGAAATAACAAATAACCTTCTCAGAAAAGGTCCGAATAAAATATAATGTGGCCACACCGGTTAAAGTGCGGTTATTCTCCCCATCGCGCTGCTCACACGCTAAAAAAAACTACACTGTACTTCTACCCTTCGTAACTCTGAAGTAATGGTAGCTATACTGTTGGAATATAAATTACCCCTCTTTTTTCTTCCTTTCCTATAGAAAATGTAAAATCAGAAGTTAAAAATAATTAAATGTAAAATATCGAACAAAATACCACTGATCCGCGCACTTCGGCCAGAATGTGCTATGCCTTCGGATCAGTTGGGATAGATTGTAAAAAAAAATTAATTTGGAGTTAAATTGAGTTGAGTTGAGCTACGTCAGCAAAAAAAAAAATCAAAAGACTGTGTTCCCTCGTGGTTACTGCTATCTACGTAAAAGTAAAATAAACGCTGTGTTGCTTAAAACGGCGGCCTAGCGTACTAGTTTATATCACATATGATATCACTCCTGCATGCACTCGGCCCCAGTTCTTACATTTCTTTGGGGGAAAAAAACATTCACACTTAGTAAACTAAATTAATGCATCCGAATATGAAGGGCTGTTTATTAATAATTCAGAGACAATTTATCCGTTCCAGTTGCAATTGGATGTCATTGTTTTGATTCGCTGTAGATAAAACAACTACCAATAATATTTGTGATATGACATTGTTTGTGACAATGACTTTCTTTTGCCCACGCGTTAATGTTATCTGTTGCTGGCTATGCAGTTTTGCACGAGAGATGGGAAAGATGGGTTTTAAGTGTCTGAGCACTGTTACGAACAAAGCTTTGCATTTCTGAGTAATATCTGAAACACTGACGAAAAGATGAAGAGACGAAAGTTAACTATCTCGCGAACAGGTAACTGTATGATTTCTGTGACGTAAATTTTCTGCCAACTGTGAGGTCTTGTGTCGGTTCACTTTGGTCACGAACGAAACTGACTGACGAACAAAACGAAATTGCGACGACCATCTTTACTACTAGTCATGCATTACACTTCGAGATATATTTTCCGTTTCTTTGTACTTCTTCTGCAGGTCTTGAGATTAAAAGTTTAAACCAGCGGGTTAATGAATGATTAGTCTGTTAAATTTTCCATCAAACGGAGTTATGATTTAATACTTACAGTTTAAATCTGCAAAACCGATCTTGTCTATGGTCGTGTGGGATTCCTTTTTTCAAATCTGATAGTTTCTCATAAATTTGGATTCGAGTCTGTTAGCGAAAAACCGTGTCCAACAATACTGATAGACAGCAGATTTTAGATTGTTCTAAAGAAATATATTTGCGTTATATCATGACTATGATTCAACTACCTATATGTTTGTCTCGCTTCAAGTTTTTTGAGCCAGAATTTTGGCTCAATTAAAGGGACGTCTATCCGATCCGTCTTATCTACTTGTAACTTCATCATTCTTTATCGAGTATCTAAACATTATGCAACGAACTTTGCAAAAAAAAAAAATGGCTTGTAAATCATGTTCGATCTTAATGACCGATTATGTGAAACACATCTTCACAACCAAAAATATAGTTACTCAGTAAGTCAAAGTTATAACTAAAATTTACTTGCAAGTGGCTTGTCTGTATATAAAATTAGAGTGGTCGTACGAACTGAACATCCATAAACGAACTACGTCTTTAGTAGGATATCCCTTAAGAAGTATGTTATATGATGCTATTATTGACATTAACACAGCTACTATGTTTAAATACTAAGTTCGAATTCAGCTTGTATCGGAGTGTATGTCTTATGATTATGGGTATGTCTTCATTCAACAGGAGCCAAGATACAGTTTTCGTTTTGTTTCAATAACTTCAGTCTAATTTTGACCTTGCCATTCTGCTATATAATTATAATAGACAATCGTCCGTCGACGACAAACCTTGGAACAGTCGGAAAGTGTTGGTATATACGAGTTACTGGCGCCACTTGGCATTGCTAAAACTTCGACTGTTACACAAATATTAATATTTGCTTAACTTTTCAAAGCAGTATTTCCTTACAAACATGTACTTTATCAATGATGAGCTCAGTTGTGAAAACAAAAACATTAAGGTTGGAGGGGAAAAGCGTTATTCGGAAACCGCAACACTGAACTGTGTACATTCACAGTCTCAATTCTTTTCCCACTCAAAGTACCCTGGGTCACTGACTTGTCTCTTTTACAGATCGTTTGTGTTTTCGGATTGTTGAAATATATTACGATCCGGATGCAAAATTTACAACCTCGAAAGTTTATCTTTTCAAAACCCGATCTACATACTGCCTCAGCTGCCTTACTTTACACTTAAGCTCTTTCTGCTACTTTCGTAGAATCAGAACGAATCTGGCTTTCCTTTGACTCCGTGGTACAACAAAGCTAGAAATGTAAAATATATTGAAAACAAACATAAATGTTTTCTTTTTCAAAAGAAAAAAAGCATTTTTCTTGTCCTTCAGTAGTCTAGAAACTATCATTTTGTTGCATTCTGGAGAAACATGAATCCTATAGGCTTTAACAGCTGCTCAGAAACCTGGTAGAAATAAACGTAAGGGAAAGTGAAAAATATACTGCCTAATTTATTGCCTGGGGTTACAGGCACAATCGAATTATTTTATTTCTATGATTATCCCGTCCTGCACTCGTGCTTTGTTTTGCTGTTGAACTATCATTTTGGCCAACAAACAAATAACTATTTTGAAAGGAACACGCAAACCGCAAATCAAAATATAAAACAATACCAATGATCCGTGATCTTCTAAAAGGTTCATAAATTATAAATGATAAATAAAGAAGAAAAAACAACAACAAAATTTTGACCAGCCGTAGCTGCAGAGAAACAGAAGACTGCAAAGTAGTTACTGTGGATATCTGCCAAGTTTCGGCATTGGATATCTGCGAGTTGCTTCTAAATGACCATGCATGTAATACATAAACTCGGCGGAACTGATACATTTCTGAGATTTCTGAAGGAGTTTATAACATAAAGAGCCAGTTGTCGGAAGATATTTTTTCTCTGAAAAAAATGGAAAAAAATAATACTTATTGGAATATATACAGAAACATTAAGACAATTCAAGCATCGTTACTTAATAAAACGCATAAAACATTCCTCTATAAATGAAAAAGTAGAATAAGATTAGAAGGTGAGACGAACCATGAAAACACTGAGTCTCTTTAGTTGAGAGCGTAATATTCGCTTTAATGCCTGATAGTGGATGAACTTTGCTAAAGTTGTGGCCCTCATTCACAGACTACCAGGTAGGGAGAAAAACATTAAAACAAAGGAAGTGAGCTCCATAACATCAACAGTCAACAGCGCAAATAATTCCAGAATAAAAACTTAAAGCCAACTGTCTAGTCTAGCCTCTTGCTATGTTTACCGTTAGCTAAGGACCAAAATTTCTAAATTTGTTTTTCTTTTTATAATTATGTAAGTATAATCATACCACAGACTGGCAGAGGTACTAAGGCCCGTCTTAGCATGCGTCAAACTAGATTAAATAATAAATCGCATGACAAGTTTGACGTATATCTCAATTAAGATCGGCTGATACAGTTTTGATCTAAGCAAACTTTCTGTATCTTAATCCACTGTAGTTGTCAACTGGAACGGCATAAGATGGACTGAATTTCGGTGAACTTAAATTATTTTCGGTATACCCGAAGTCAGATAATTTAGTTCGACGCATGCAAAGCATAGTTTAACTCTAAATGAATACAATGTTGTTGCATGTTGCTGTTTTGCAATAGAAAAAGACTCGGAAAACAAAAAAATAAAATGCGCTTTTAATTTGAAAATACTCCAACTCGCTATTCGTTTTCATTTGGTTTCTTGCCGTTAAGTCTCGACTGATCAGAGGGGACCGTTTATTGTGTTAGGGAAGATTTATTTCGACACAACATTTTTTACCACTCTGTTTATACCATCAAGCGCAAGCTACGCATTTTTTTGCTTTTGCGCTCAATCACCTGCCAAGTAGCCTCGCTAAATAAGAGCACAAATTTCAATTTAAAGACTAACTCAGAGCTTTGGCTGACTTATCGTCTGAATTATCAAGAGCGGTCTTTCTTCTTTCGAAGGATTAAGTATATTTTCAACTGACCATTCCTACATTATAACTATATCGGTGTTGAAGTTAATTTTATAGTTTGAATGTTGTATCCATCAGACGTTCCCAGCACGGGTGGTGACAGCCTAGTGTCACACCCCGACCGGGTGAGGGTATTTGTGCGCATCAGACCGCTGACTAAGCATGACGTCAAAGGCAGGTTCAGTAAAGGCGCAGTGGCGGTGGGTGACACGGAAATGACGCAGGTAAGCATGCGCACCAATAGGATGCGGTCATAGATAGCTGAGGCTGTTAGGGCCGTTTATGGTCAGTTTTTACTGGGCGAGCTGCTGTTGCCATGGTAAAGGCATGTTATCTTACTTTTGATTGGATCATTCGCCAAAAACCTGGTTTGTGAATCTGGTTTGTTCACGTGTCCGATTACAAGCCTGTACTTAATTGGATAGTTTATGTAAACACGCTCACTGTTTTCAATTGGGGACACTTTACAGAAAAATCTGTAAAATAAACTCAACTCGATTTGGGAAAACTTTTATTGCTTTCACTTCTCCGGTTTCTTTTGCTGATTTGACATTGCAACTGTGCTTCCATTTCAGGTTAAGGTAGAAGATGCCACAAAGGAGAAGGTTTACACTTTCGATCGCGTCCTTCAACCTTACACGACCAATCACGAGGTGAGGCAGGGTATGCCTGTGGTCCCTCTCAATACAATGGAAGTATGTTGACGGATATACACCAATGTCGTATTCTAAGTCAAATGTTGCAGCTGGTTACGGTAGATTCGATTTTAAAATTTTATCCTCTATTTTACGTCGATAACTCATTAACACTGTAGATATGAGCTCTTTCAAGGCCGTAGCTAGCGTAGGCAGGAAGCGCAAATCGGTGCCCCCGCTAAATTTTGGACGAGAAATTAATTAAAGAGTACCTTTTTTACAACAATGAAGTGATTATAGCAGGGATGTAGCTAACGTCAGGCAGGGAGGGCAAATGCCCCTCCCCCCCTCCTTAAATTTAGCCACGGCCCTGTCTTTACAAGTCACAGGGCTTGTAAGCGTCCGCCATCTTGAAGGGGGCGCAAAAAGAAAAATCGCCCGAAGCTTACCTTGTGTGGTTGGAGATGTGAAACTGGTTAGCATAATAATAATACCACTGCTTTACATGTCAAAGGTGGAAAAGGTTTGTATCAATATTAATGCTAAGTCGACCTTCGCCTTAATATCGCGCACTAATATAAAATAGGTGAAAAGGTTTATGCCTGGACTACGTATGACGGAAGGCAAAACAAATAATGACAGCACGATGTAAACCAATGGTGCACGAGTAAGTGCTATTAATAGAGAGCTTACGCAACGAGAACAGGAACATCAACGACAGTGTTACAAATCAGCGGACTTTATTACGGAATACAATGCCTTCACGTAGGGATGCAAGTATCTGACCACCTTTACGTCGTCGTCTTTAGAAACACAACGCGAAAAGCTCAGTTCTGGAGTTTTACAGACAACGTGAACGTTAGAGTACGAATAATTTTAATCTTCGTGCAACTTTAAAATTGAAGCTGCTAGTTTTTCATCTTTTACACACCTTCAGGAAAGGCAAGAAAGAAATGAACGAATTATACAAACAAGAAACGGGAAAACGGAAAATTGAATATCAGCAGCCGTCCTCGCTGACGTTGCCCGTTGTTTTTTCACTCAATAACCAACGAGAACATGTATTTTTTTTATATTTGAAAGAAAATACGGTTTAATATTGCTTAAGTTCCTTAGTTTTAGCCCTTAAACTGGCATGCTTTTCGATAAGCATATACCGGCAAGGGGGTGGGGATTGAGGGTTAGGCTTTCAATTAAGTCTAGACACGTGACTGCTACTTGTTTCCATGATAACCAGAGCTGATAAAAGGACGATATATTGCAAAGTTTCACGGTTTTATGATTACTTAGTTTTGTTCGCGTATTTCTGTCTCAATAAAACCAAACATTGTGCAAAAATACATTTGGCATGTAAAGCGGGAATTACAATTGAAAGAAAATGTAAAAAGGCGTGTTTATCAAGAGCAGTCGTTGTTGTTGTTAAAACTTTAACTAACTGTTCTTGCAAAATAAGATGTGTTTTTATTAATAACTAACAGTCACTAGAAAACATTTGGGAAAATTTAAAAATTCCTCAAAATTATCGCAAAAACATTGAGGGGGGATGGGGAGCTCAGCGAACCCCCTTGTTTCAGTCTGTCTCCCTTCAGGCAGGTATTGCTATCAAACTGACAAGCATTGAGCTCAACCTTCGAATTCATAGTAAGTTAGCGCCATTCTGTTGCTTTTTACACTGGTTTCTTTATATGGCAACTTTCTGTTATGTCTGGATTCAATGACCGAGTGGTTATGATTGACAACGACTACTTCGGAAATGACTGTGGTCTTATGTGTGGAAGTTGTAGTAAACAACTAAAATGCAGGTATTCTTGGCTTCAACCGAGTACCAAGTAATGGCCCGAGTAAGGCTACTCGTAGCCTCTTGTTTGTTTGTCTGCTTGTAGTTGCACAGGGTATATGTTCGTTCAATCTAATGCAATTAGTCTGTACAAACCGGAAAGACTTTGTGAAGAGCCCTCAAAGTAAGTAGTCAACTCCACTTAAATCGTCAATAACAAATAAAGAAGAATGACGTTAGATTCTTATGTAATGAAAATTGCCTTGGAAAGCATGCTGAATCTTTAGTTGAAGAAATTTTCTCAAGACGTCTATATCAAATCGTTTGACGTTTTTGTAACATACAGTTCCACATTCGCTCTCGTATAACTATATCTAATATAAAATACCACTTAGTCAGTACGTTCGCTGGCAGGAAATAAACTACGTCCAAAACTCAATGTTAGTTAATAGTTGTTCTTGAAAAATTGAATTACATAATTTATCTACTAACTATGGAAGGAAGAATGTTTATTCTAATTTATGTCAAATTTCACTAACACATATGAAACTAACGAAAGAGAGAGTATCTAGAGCTTTTCTAAAGATGTTTTATTGATGCATTTTTTGCTTTAAAGAAATCGTAGGTACAATAAAGTGAAAACCGAAAGATGAATACAAGTTTCTGCGTCGGATTTAAGTACCTCTTTAGGCAGCCAAGCATGTACCATTCGTGAAAAATGCACAGCTACATCACACGGTTAATAGATGGCCAATGCTCTTCGTTTACTTAATTTGAAGAAGTTTTCTCAAGACGTCTATATCAAATTGTTTGACTTTTTTTTGTAACATTCAGTTCTACGTTCGCTCTGGTATAACTATCTCTAATATAAAATGCCACTCACCCTTAGTCAGTACGTTCGCTGGCAGGAAATCCATGCAAGCACTTACAAAGTAGCGTTTTGAGTCTATGAATGTTCTACATTCCAACCAAGTTTATCTTCTCGTTAGTTGTGAGTTAACGGCGCAGAAAATATAACTTTAACCACTTCATCGTACACACATTAACATTTATTATGCAATATTAGTTTCGATCGCGGAACATGCTGTTTGAGATGTACTGTAAAATAAGGCAATAAGCATTTTAGGATTCCTTAGATCTATGTTAGTATGTGCAATGATGCTAGTTTGCGACCCACGCAAGACGTAGGCGGTTTCAAGTGGTTTACAACCATTCCTGGAATTTTCTCTCTTTGGGTTACTAGTTTGATCAATAAACACAACAATAACAGTTATACAAAGTGAAACTGATAAACCTACACTAATGAAAGAATAGAAAAATAAATGTCACATTCTTATCAAAATCTCGGTCGATTATGTCGTGTGCAAAGCAACTTTAGTTTAAGTAATATTGGCTTTGAACTTTGTAGAATGCGGACATTTAAATATCTGTACTGTGTATTATCTCAAGCAAAAACATGTCCAGATGTTTCAACCAATCACCACTGAGCACTCGGTGATACAACAACAAACATCTGTATCAGACAGCTATTGAACATACAAGCAGAGCTGCTGCGAATTCAAACGGTCGCGACTTTGTCGGAATCAGATTGAAATGAGAATGCGCAACAGTTTATTTTAATCTAATACATTATTTTTTGTTAGGCTAATATTATAATAAATCGCCATTGAGTATTTTTATTGGCAAAGTCTGAGTTCAGCAATGATTTAGTTTGGCACAAATCGTCTCCACACTTCTCTTTCGAAACAGTTATTTTTTGTGTGTTTCGTGGCAAACTCGAGAATAGTTTTGTCGCGCAAAATTGACGTAAGAAATATTAAGTTGGTTTTCTTTTTTGAATGTCTCTTCCCCAGGCCGAACATGACTCTTTTTTGTGGTCATGACTCATGGAAAGTAATAAGCATTGCTGCTTACATGCCAAATAGCTAGCTTTTATCTGAATATTTAAGGTTAAAAAGTAATAGATTAAGCTTCTGGTAACTTAGAATTCAACATTACTAAAACAACAGACTCAAAACTACTGTGATTGGGAAAAGTTTGACTGAAATAATTGAGAGCGGTGTATGTAAACGTGGAATGAGAAATGTCTGTCGTACGGGAATAAAGTTCATTCCGGTTTCATATTATAAAAACCAACTAACTGAAGTGCTGAGAACTGCACTGGTAAAAAACAAACAGTTCGTCTTTTCGGCTTTGCGTGTCTTTGTAACGTAAAATGATGACTCGAAGTATGATGTTGGTATACAAATAAGTGAAGCTGAACACCATAGACACCATCAGATGATTCGTAAAGTAAACGTAATTTTTTTAAACTGAGTAACTTGCTCCAAAACAAATGTGATTACTTTATTGCATGTATTTAGTGGATTAAAAACAGACAAGTAAATAAATTTAAGCAGTTTGAGGTAGAACGACACATCAGCTTCGAATTCACAACCTATATTTGGAGTAACTAGTTTTTTTCTGTACCGCAAACAGGTGTTCGACACTGTGGGTAAACCTCTGATCGAGGCTGTACTGACTGGGGTCAATGGGATTCTAATGGCCTATGGTCAGACGGGAGCTGGTAAGTGGAATCGAATACTGCCGTAATAGACTGCCTGACCAAGAAGTAGAGAAGAAAGGCCCCTAAAGCTTGCATTCACTCGCCATTTATTGTCTTAGATTTCATTTTGGCGTTCAGTTTGTTCGTTCCATATTTATGCACGGTACTTAATACATAGGTGCAAAAATACTTCTTTCCTGCATTATCAAGTGATACACCTGTTTATCTCCTGATATACCTGAAAGTAGTAACTAGGTCTTAGCTTAGCGGCTAAGTGTATGTCTAACATGTCAAAGATATGAATTTATACAGTTTCACACCCACGTTAGGACCGTTTACGGTCCAGTGATAATTAGGCTGGTCACCTGTTGCAAGGGGCCAGTCGTTGTTGTTTACTGTTAAAATCTCTGCTGTGTTGTTCAACAGGTAAGACTTACACTCTGATGGGTTCTGACGGACTGACGGCGAATGTAGTCAACAAGTGTTTTGCTGTGATGGAGAAAGACAACAACAATTCCTACACGGTGAGATTGATTTATGATTTCTTTAGCACTAATTCACTTACACAACTAAAATCATCATCTTCATCATCATCATCACCTTCACCTTCATCATCATCACCAACAACAAAAATAATATTTTTACCAAAGTGTCTGCCCTCCTAGCATACCACAAGCAGTTATACTACGCGGGGACACCAAACGAATACAAATTCTTAAATTTATACAAATCAAACCCAATGACTAATGGTATTTATCTGTAACGAATATGTACACCTAATCAAAACAACAATTATAAGTTACTAAACCTAGGCAAATTACAAATGAAGACTAAAATATTTACATGAATTTGTAAGTAAATTATAGATACGTATAAAGTGTACTGTTATCCTATAATTATAATATGAAATATAGAATCTCTTGGGTTACAGATTAAAAGGAAAAGTTAATCTCAAACTACTGACTCAAAAAACAAGCGGAAAGACTACAAAAAGTATAGAAAGAAATTATTTAAAACTCATGTTGTCGTCATAACGT
>JAOBYE010225879.1:0-16910 GCA_025403585.1 Parazoanthus swiftii | reverse complement strand
ATTATTTTCTTAATAAAAACAAATTCAATCCATAAAAATTTAAGTTCATAAAATTTGAGTTCGTAAAACTAATTCAATTATTATTATTATTATTATTATTATTATTATTATTATTATTATTATTATTATTATTATTATTATTGTTATTAATATTATTATTAATGCCAGCGATGTACCTCCGTACGAGACCGAGCCCGTGTGGTCGATGTGGAGTCTCGATCGAAGTTCTCTCTGTTGTGCGTCAGTAGGCTGAAAACCTAAATATCGTAACGCCTGCAAGGGATGACGGATCTAAAGTTATGGTGTTATACGTGGAGAAAAACAAATTCTGATATCAACAGCATAATATATAGCACTTTTCATTTCAGAAACCAAACGAAAATGCCTTCACGTCTAAATTTCATCAAAGAAGGAAAAAAGAATCGTTTTCCGTGACAAGACTTACAACTTCGAGCTTTTCAACTTTCAGTCTTGTATGAGGATCGAGAGATAACCGGCGTCCGTTGCGAGCTTGCCGACCCTGTCTCGTAGCCATCCCTGAAGATCGACTTCCTGGTACAACAGCCGAACTGGACTGGGGACTAGGCTGGTCAGGTGACCCATACTGTTGAGTTACCCTTCGGAGGGAGTCAAGGTCCTGCTGCAGGTAATATGGAACTGATGATGGCTCAAAGGCTGATTGGTACGTTGGGCCCACAGGGCTGATTTGGAACGCACCAGGAGGAGTTTGGCTTAACCCTAGTGGATGCAACATTAACGTACTAGTTATAAACAGAGGTTTTGCAAAAGTGGGTATAAATGGGCTTTCTCTTAATTTTACATGCTTTATTATATTTGCAACGAAAAGATCTTGAACAAAGGTACTAAAAGAGTAAATTAACCAGCTGCATCTCTTCTTAGGCCAAATAAAATTAAATAGTTGGTTAGCATCCCCGCCCGACCACTGAAAACGCTCCCGACCAAGAAAAACTTTTATTTTTATTTCCATACATTTCCTTTATAAATAACAAATGGTCCCGACAATGTCGAGGTCATACACAAGTTTTCTTCAAAAGCATACTTAGCTCAAGACTTATCGAAGACTGACCTTTTACTTGACTTGAAAACTGAACATTTTCGTGATCTACTGGGATATGAATACGCAGAGACAGTCCTTATGAATGACTTTAACTAAAATTCTAAGTTTCTTTACTTGGAAAAAGAATGAATATCAAATAAAAAAATAAACTAAATAAAAATAAAACCGCCCGCCCGACCATGAATTTTTAGCAGAAAGGATGCTAACTGGTCAACTAATTTTTTTTTTATTTGGCCTTATCTCGTATACTATGGTGGTGGTCTCATTTCATCTCGCCTCCTTACATGTCACCTTAACCCTCTAACCTTTACATTATACTTAGCCTCAACCTCAACCTTAACTTCAACTTCAAAATTACCTCAACTCTTACCCTTACCTTGACCCCAAGCTTCTCCCTAATTCAATTTCTGAGCCTAAACCTTAACCCTAACTATCATTTCAACCCCATTCTGAATCTCAACTTCAACCTCGACCTCATGTTCAACGATAATCTCAACCCTAAATTTAACCTTATCATTAACCCTAATCCTAATCTAATCCTTAACATCGACATTAACCTTAACTCAAACCTAAACATCATCTAATGTCCTGTCTTATCACGATCTGCCAAGTGACGTACGTCATTTTGTGATACACAATTGACTCCAAACTGAAAACAATCTCATTAAATAGCAAATCCGCTTCGGTTCCTTCCATTCATTCCAAACTTCATCCGATTCCATCTCATTCCACTTTATCTTTTCCATCGCTTCCATGTCGTTTCAGTTTTTGAAAATTATGATCAATGGAAGATAGGTTAACAAGTAAAAGAAAGTAGGTGTTCTTATAATGTTCGAGGATACGAGGTAAGCTTCAAAATCTGTTAAGCCAACGGTTTAATTTGGGTCGCTTTTTAAGATACGAAACTAAAAGAAAAACCAATTCTAACCATTGACGGGAACATCGGCAGGATGATGGGGGAGGGGTGGTTGGGGTAATTGTGTCGCAATTCCGCCATTAACAGTCGAGGGTGTTGACGACATGGTTGGTAGAAATCTACCAGCGACTCTCGGAGGCAATGCCGGGATGGGCTGCTGAATTCCACCAGCTGGCATGTACCCGTCTGGGACTCTGGTGTGTGCAGCATAACTCTGCATTTCACTGGCACCTGGTTCCTGGACTGGATTGACAATCACAGGTGGCGAAGCCAATGAAGCTGGACTTGTCTGTGAACTGTTTAGCTCTGAACTCTGATTACTGTCACTTGCAGTCAAACCAGTACTGGCGCTCAGACCTCCACTCTGCGTCGCAAGCAAGTCTCGCATAAACAAACTCGTATTACTGTAGTCGGGCTCAGTGTCTGACGACCTGTTGGAGGCAGTTCTAGAGTCACTGGACTCTACGCCATTCAGTTCAAGTGACAACTGATGGGGAGGTGAGCTGTGGAGAGATCCATTCGGAAGTTCTACATCTCCATTTCGGACTCTGCTGCTGTGTCCGTTGAAAGCAGTTTTGCTTCTGATAAATGAAATTTCAACTTGTTTGATGTCTCTCCTGCAAAAGTGAAGAGAGAAAAACCTGAACTACTAGTTCATAGTAACTGACGTATATTCATGCCAAAGTTAAAAGGATTAGATCTATAAAGAAAAAATAAGAAAACGTTTCATTGTCTTGTTCATGTTTCTGAGGAGCTGAGTCAAACTTACGTCCTTAGACAAACAATTTGAACAGATTATATTGCAAACGAGACAATACTCTGTAGGTCTTGGCCTTGGGTTGTTGCTTGGTTTATTATTCTATTGTTATTTTAGCCAGTCGTGTGTTTGCTTTCGATCGGTACAGGCCGGGTCAGATTATAGTTCCGCGGGCAGAAACAAAAGGAACTGACTTCGGAATCTACATTTATGCTACAAAATGTTAAAAACCAAGCATAGTCAAGAAGTGTCAGCTCACGTTTTAGGGAAAAAAAGCAGCTGCTGTGGCAACAACTGTTGCACACGTTCGCCATTTTTTATTTCTTCGAAATTCAATATTTAGCGGCAATTTTTTTTGAAATTAATAGAGATTATTTGTTTACAGGTTTAAACAAGAAAATATTCAAGAATAAAACGGTAAAGAGAAAGCAGAACGAATTTCGTCAAACTTTGTCCGTTTTCTGCTTAATTGAACCTTTAATAAATTGATTTTGAAAAACCAATATGCGAAAAAATCAATAAAGTGTATTGTATTGTTTTGTAATGTACAGAACTAATTTGGAAAAATATTATGCGATAACGTCATCTAATTAACGCCAAACTTCCTGTCCTTCCAACTCGCTAGCCACTCGAAACATATTTCCATGGAGTTTAACACAGAATTGTAATTAAATAATTTGCTGTTGATATTTTTTAACAATATATTTTGCTGAACAGTAGAATGGTTGAGCAACCACTTCTTGTTACAACCCCTTTCAACTTGACTTATATAACATTCAATAGATTGGAGTACTTCCAAATACAGTCAGTTTGTTTATGTTTGGCCTGGGAAGATTTTGACCCGGATGAGATATTAATTTGTCTGCAGTTTTTGCACTGCTTTAATTTGCGTATTTCTCTCTTTAAGGTTTCTTTCTAAATACTTATAAATACGTTATATATCGTAAAAAGGCCCTGAATGCTTACAACAATGCTATATTTTACAATATATACTTATTATATCCTTGTCGTTAAATATGTCGGTCGGTTATCAGACATAAACAAACTTGAAAAAAGAAAATATTGATTAAACAAATCTAACTCACATACGTTTATTACAATGTAATTGCAACCACGCATTTCCTGTACACAAAGGATGCAAGACGAAGAACCGACAAAATTATAGACATCTTTAAATGCTGAAGAAATCTTGCAGTAGCAAAATAGACACAAACTTAATTTCAACATTACACTAAAGTGTAGCCACTACATATAACGTCCACATTTGAACGCAATATTGCTGACCCAGCATATGCTAAAAGTAGATTGTAGGCCGTGCATAAGACTTTACCTTAACTTCAGCCTGGTGAGTAGGGACTTGGCTTGTTCGTGTGTCACTCCCACAAGAGACTCGCCATTGACTGCAACAAGCTGGTCACCGTGCTTTAGTCTTCCGTCCTAGTTTGAGACAGGTTGTATTGATATCAATTTTAATGAGCTGGTGCTTGGGTTGTTAGTGGGACTGTTAACAGGTACCTGCTGTTTAATGTTAAACACCAACCATATTTAAATGTTCAACACACGTTAGCCACATTTTTCTTGTCCTGTTGTTTTGTTTTTAATGGGAAAATAAACATCAGTTTACATTCTGTAACATCGTTGGCAGTGTGAAAGAAGAAGAAGAAGAAAAAGAAGAAGAAGAAGAAGAAGAAGAAGAAAACAAGAAGAAGAAAAAAAAACAAGAAGAAAAAGAAGAAGAAGATGATGGATGATGAACATGAACAAGAAGAAAAGGAACCATAACTAAAATAACTAAAAGAAAAGCTTGCAAGAACAAGGATAAGAACAAAAAATAAGAACGAGAATGAGAAGCAAGAACAAGAAGTACAAGTCCAAGAACAAGCACAAAAATGAAAACAGGAAAAAGAACAAGAACGGGAACAAAAAAAACAACGAACGACAAGAAGAACACTAGAAGAAAATGAACACCAACAGGAACTACAACTAAAAAAGAACAAGAGCAATACGAACATAAGCTTGAAGAAGAAACAACGAAAACGAGAAGAAAACGAAAACAAGAAGTTACAAAAAAACCAACTTTGCGAAAATCCCGGTCATTTGAAAGATTTCCGAAAAATGGAAAAACTTTTCCAAAATTCTCCACAAACATTTGAGAACATTTTTCAACACTTTCCGAAGATTTTCCGAAGGGTTTTTAACAATTTCCCAAACTTTTGAATCTTTTCCCGAAGATTTCCGAGTTTGTGTTATGGATTTAAATATAACTGCATGGTATTCAACACAATCAATCAGAAGGCAACATTTTGTGCGGACCAACAGGTGTGGTCTTCGAGCTTTAACCAAACACAGTTCACTAAAACTTAACATTTCAAGAAATAGTTTGCTTTGGGGACCAAAGTTTCTCATCAATCCTGCATACCACCCCCCCCCCTCCCCCCCTTCCAACTGCTAAAAAGTGACTGCCAGGGCATAATCTTAGGCCTTATTAACGTATGTTATACCTTGTGTGCATCACTGCCCTCAATAATATCTTCAACATAAATATGAGGCCCCTCTGGTCGATTGGTGCCACCGATGATACACAGACCCATACCATTTGTCATGGGGATGGTGATCACATGACCTTCACCTGAACTGTCAAATATCGGTGATGAGTTACCAGATTGCCTGTCAGTTGGCAGACCTGAATCAACTGTGATTTCTGATGATGTCATACTTTGCTGTTCATCTTTGTACTTAGGGGACCTCTCGGGGGAATGCGTGTTGCTGCCATTCATATGCCGAGTGTAACCTGTTGAGTTCCCATTCTCATTCAGACTAAGTCTGAGAAGGCTGTTATTGTAGGCTGGGGGATCCACAGTTTCTGTGTGAAGAAAGAAAACAAGATTAAAATTTACTTTTATGTTCAAATATTGAAGTTTTCACAAAATTTGAAAACTTAAGAAAGTTAAACCAACGTTCATATGGTTGATAATTGTGGGGTGAAACAGACATTTCAACCTCTAGAGCTTGAAAATTGGGAGGTTTGTACCACGGCCTTCCCACCATACCCCCCCCCCCTCCCCTCGTCCCCACGACCACCACCACACAGTCCTTTGAAAAAAAGTCTGGAAGCCCGGTTAATGGGCATCTGAAAAAAGACTGGGGAAGACAACTACGGAAAACAACTACGGAACAAGGCAACTATGGTCAACTACGAAACAGTCAAATACATTTGATTTTTAAAACAAAACTGAGATTTATTGCCCCATTTCCACATTTAGCACACAAGACAACCCTTGTTTGTGTAACTTGAACCTATAAATGTTCGTACCAAAAATCGGGAGATTTTGGCAAAAGTCAGGAGACCATTATCAGGATAATTTATGTACTAAAAATTGGGAGACTCCCGGGAAAATCGGGAGGGTTGGAATGTCTGGGTCAGAAGGTCTTGCTTCCTTCCTTTATGCTCCACATGTGATTACTGTCCCTTCTACTGTCACCCTTTCTACATTACAGCCCGATTCAAGACCCTGTAGATCTAGATACGGTTAACTAGAATTAGTAGAAATGGCATAAAAAATTCCAGAAATAACTTGTTAACCATTTTTTCTCTTGCTTCTTGTCCTTTTGCTCTCATGACTCATGTATCGTTCATTCTCAGTTCTCCTCCTTTACCACCCCTCCCCCCCCTCCCCCCCCAAAAAAAATTATCCCTGTCTTTACCTGTTAATCTGTGATCCAGAGGAGTGGTTGTCGTTGCTCCAGCAGTGACAGAAGGAAGATCAACTGAGAACATTCTCTGTAGACCTGCTGGAGTTTTATCAAAAGAGTTTGAAGGTGACAAGCTGGGACTGCCATGTCTACCAAGTGCCAGGGGGGACATTCGACCTGCTGACATCACCCATGAGCGTTTTTCTAAAAAGAAATCATGATCATTGTTTAAATTATCATACCAGCTAGATCATCAGTAAAAACATAGCTGTCTAAATTAAACTACAAAATTAAAAACGTCTGGCTAAAAGTTCAATTTATGCACAGGAGCAATCAGTATTGCATTTTTACAAGTCAACCTATTTTGAAATAACGCTGTACCAGTAATTGCAAGAATCTCTTGAGACAACTGTAAATTCTTATTAACTATATTCATTTGGTTTTATGACTGTAGTTAGCAATACTGACAATTAATGGACATGTATCTATTTGATGGTGCAATGCTTTCATATTTGCCTTGCGTGTTTGCAGATTGTATTGGTTGTAAAATTTTTCAAAGATGTGAGCATAATAACAGTATATTGATTTGGAGGCCTAACTTTCGAGCATTATACCGTAAGTGAGTTTCTTGGATTTTCAAAGTCTGCATGTACAGAAATCAAGGATACATAAAAATGTATCAATGGCATAGGTTAATTGTTAAGCTTATATTGGTTGTAAGGACTTACAATGACCTAAACCAATGATTTTGAAGAACCTTTTAGGCCTCAAATATAAAGTAATCTTCATAGTTTAGGACCCTGACAAGATTTTCAAGCAGTATAGGAAACCTGGATTGGTTGCATTGCAGCTTAAAAATACGGAGTCTTACCCATAGTGGTTGGTGAAGGGGTGGAGCCTCGCGAGCTGCCCAGGCTTGTACTTCGCACCAACATGCTAGAGTGTGAACTGGGTTCACTGTACTTGCTGAGGGGCACCCCACCATTTAAGGCCGACATCAGGTGAGAGAACTCTTCCCTGGAGCCAAGACATAATAGTTAACAGTGCATTCCAATGCTTTTTATTAGAACTTTTGCAATAAATAATTATGACAAGTCTGCTGTAATAATGTTTTCCATTTTCTGGATGTACACAATCTGAGTATTGTTCCTTAACAATTAATTAATCATAGCAATGTTCAATTTTTTAAAATAATAGCTGTATATTAAAATTAAAAATATAATTCAGTACTGACCACCTTTTATCTGACTTTCTTTTCTCAATATTAACTCCTTCCTCTCAATGGCCACCTGCCTGCATGCACAGTCATGTAGACTAAGGCCTGTAGCCTGAGGAACTATGTTATGCTTTGGTGCATGTGTGCATTTTATAAAATACTGTAAATGTGACTGACTGTGTGCATTATAATTACCATTCTGTGTGCATGTAGGCGTATAATAGTCTAGTAATTTAATACAGATTGCATTATTTTGTATTTATCTGGATAGCTTTAGTATAGTACTCGAAAACTCAACTACAACAGGTCACAATTAGAGTACTGTGGAACATATACTAAATTATTTTCAAAGTAGATAGTTTATATGTTGTCTATATAGTTATATATTATTAACTAATTATCCGTTAAAATAGATCTATCTGTAAGTACATAAGAGTAACTACGTACATGTACATGTTATTTTTAAGTTATGTATTTTTAAACTCTTTGGATGTTTTGTGACAATATAATTAAATAAATATATATTTACATAGGGACATAATACATAGGGACCAAGAAAATATTTCAAAAGCTCTTTTATACTATGCACAGTATGTACCTTGCCTGACTATCTCTGCTAATGACAAGCTTAGCGTGATTAGCCTCTGCAGCACTGCGCAGGATAGAAAGAGCCCTGCAAGATGAAATACGATTGTCTTTAATATTATAATATTATTTATTGAATAGTTTACTGTAAATCCCATAAAAGAACACCACACTGGAACACACTGGAATTTATTTAAGTATACTTTTCTATTCCTGACTAGTCTACTGTTGGTTATTAAGTATATTATAATAAATTATATTAAAATATCAAGTGACACAGAAAGACTGGTTGTTAAAAAAATAAATTAATACAAAATAAAATGTTCAAACTCTACTAAAAGTTTTTAAAAGGAGGAAAAAACAAAATTGTGTAGCATATTGTTACACGTATGTGTGGGGTTGGGAAATTTCATGCTAAAGATACTGAAAATTACTTCTGATGGCAGAACTTTTTTCTCAAAACTATAATGGTAACCAGAATAAATACATTTCATGTAGTGCTCAGTCCCGTCAAATTTTAAACCAAAGCTGGGGAAGGGTGGGTATGGGTGCAGCAATTCTGATTTCTGAGCACACTGTCCACCCACAGCAATCGTTTTAAGACAACCAAATAAGTCACTTGTTGTATATTAATAATTGCTATAACTCTATATTCTTTAATTTGAACTCGTTAGAAATTCAATTACATTATTTGGAAAATAGTTCCACTATAGGCAGCTACTGGTAATCAAATCACTGTCAAATCCCTCACATACTCTCGACACCCCCCTCCCTCCCCCTCTGGCACATTATCAATATGTGCATTATAAGTATTCAACTCACTTACAAAGATTGATGAATACCCTGACTTACATAAATAATCTAGGTTTAAAGTCAAGTGTCCATAGATGCAGGGCAATTAATTACCCCTTGAAACCAGATAGCTTTGACACTAACTAAACCAAATCTTCTTGACAAAATATTTGCAACTGTTTCACCTAATTTTCAACAAAAATGGAAGTAGTTTACCTATCATTGGAGATCCCCAGCATGCTTTCCCCATTTGCTTCCAAAATCTGGTCTCCTTCTTGTAATCGACCTGTGTAACAAAACAGCCAGGTTAATTGTTATTGTAGTACTGTGTCCAAGTTCGAGTTACAAGCAGTCATTTAATACATTGAAGCCTCAGCAGGGAATGCAATGTAGATTCCCAACAATAACAACTGTCAAGTGTGGTGAAAATGAAGCCTGATAACTTAAAAATCCAAAATAATGTTAGTTAAACTAGCAATCACATATTGTCAACTCAAAAGATACAGACACCAAATTTATTTATAAAATACATGTCAAGGTTTTTAGTGTTCTGCAAGGTGTTTCAATCTATAAATACCATGGGACACAATGTGGAGATAACACAGAGCATCAAATTGGCCTCAGGCATGCAGACTGCCTGTATGCCTTGCTGGTGTACTATTTGGGAAAAATCTCACAGAATACAACTCCAGTCTTACTTTATGTACTACCGAATGAGCTGTTCAAAACACATCAAACATAGAGCTTACAATAAACATCCAGAAACCATGACAGCACTGCTTCCACATTTCACATAAATATCACAGGACACAATGTGGAGACATCACAAAGTATCAAATAATAGCCAAGGTCAGGATAACTTCATCTTTGCTCAATGCAAATATTTACTGTTGGTCAGAACTATGCATGTACTGTACAGCAAAACCGGTACCAACTGCACTTATTCAACACAACAGCATGATCATGACAACTGAATTTAAATAGATTCAATAAAAAAAGTGATTGAACCATGCATTGAGTGCTGCTTTATATATAAAAAATATATAGTTTCTCAGTTTGTAGAAAATGAAAATATGCATTTCCTGGGGTCTGTTGTATTAAAGATAACAACACCAGTACTGTTTATTTTGTAGAAAGTTAGAAACAAAATACTGGAAGTCAGTTTAAAATGGCTATTTGTGAACAAAATGTGTGTGGATTATACATGTATTAAAATTAATATTAATTAAACAAGGTATGATCGCAGCGGATCTTCACTTGAATGTCCAAGGAGATTTTGTCTGCTATGTGCACCAGGATACTAAGTTTCCCGGCCTATGTTTCTATATGTATAAAGGACAAACACTATATATATAACCTTGGCCGACTTGTGCCCATTTCTACTCACCATCAATCTCTGCAACTCCTCCAGCAAGAATTTTCTTCACAAAAATTCCATAGTCAGTTCCAAGGGAGCTTTTCCCTCCAACAATCTTGATACCTAAATACAAATTAATATCCCATCAAACAAATGAAAAATGTTCATAAAGTATCATAGGATGACATCCCATTCAATGTATTTTAAGCATTAATTTAAATCAGTTTTATAGTAATTTTATAATTTATTAATATATACACTTGAAATATTAAAGTATATTTAATTCTTTTAAAAGTTATATAATTAATTAATTTTTAAAAACATTATTATTAAATAACAAAAAATTAGAAACTTTTAAGACAAAAATATTAAAGAATGCTTTATTCAGAAACATATTGTCTCAATAACAGACTGCATCAGGAGGTTTCTTGTTATTATAAAATTAATAAATTTTGAAATTAGCACTGAGTAAACAATTATAAATTTTAGTTGAAATAGTTAAAACAAACTGGTTCTATGTATTATGTAACACATAACATAATTATCCAACACTTTTTAAAAAAGTGCTGTGGTTTTTTTATGCCATGGCTTTTTTATTAGACAGTGTAGTTAAACTCAGCCTAAAGAATTAAACTTTATTGCCTCATCATAGCATATAACAGGCAATAAAATACTTAGTTGGGAGAGTCATGACAAACTGCAAGCAATGTACATCCACATGTACAGGTACGATAGTCAATCATGTGACTGCATGGTTACAGTACTGGTATCAGGCCTGTAGGCAGGGGGGGTGTGGGGTGCCAATGCACCCCTTCCCCCACGGACCCCAAAAGGTCTGCATTTTGGGATTTAATGGGCCGATGAAGAAGCCTGAAACCATTTCTGGTAATGGTTGGTGCTACTGTAAAATGAAACAACCAACAAAAAACGGCCATAAGTGTGTTTGTCCCATAAATTTGGCCTTTAAGAGTCCAAGTTTACGAAATTTACACCTCCCCCCCCCAAACAAAAATCCTGCCCCTGGGCCTGGGCATGTATATTGTTTTAAAAGGCACAGCTTGCTCAACTAATTCACTCACCCAGTCCTCCTCTGCAATGTTTTATGAGAATCACATCCATGTCTCTCCGTTCAGGACGGATTTCTCCATTTCTACTCAAAAAAAATCAATAAAATTTATAATCACAATTTTTAGAAAACACAAATAAACTGCAAAAGGATTATAATTATTATATTAGATAATTATGGATCAGAAGTTCAAAGGGTTGAACTATCAAGTAAATCCAAGAAAATACATTAGAGTTGGCTTTAAACTTCTCCTAAAGAACATACAGTAGCTGATAGACCACCCTTGAGGCTGGGCCAGTAGATCTAGAAGACAGTACAATAAATATGTCTATTGCATGTCCCTCAATTATTTTTCAATACACTTGATTTTAAAAGTGCTAGTGACAAACAATCAGCATTGTGATGAGTTAAGCACCTGAAGCCTCAGTTAACCTTTTCAGCTCAAATACAGTTTATCAGGCGAGCATATATTAGCTAATCTCCTTACAATATTACCCACAAAATTAGGTTGTTTGGTTTTGAGAATATAACAGTTGATCAATCACAGCAAACGATCTAAAATAACCAATAAAACTGGTACAACCTGTTTACAAGGAATTATAGAGACAGTTAAAAACCACTGACAGAAATAAATAATATGCCTAAGGGGATTAATAGAAATGTGGTGTATACATGTATTATAGATGAAACAGAAAATGAGCCTGCGTGCTATGTTCAGTGATATAAGCATGCGTGAATTTTTAAGTTCACGAAAGGGATCAGTCTAGGAATACAAGCCATAGGCGAGTGTTTCTTAATTAGGCACAGCTTGAGTGAACACAGCTTGTGTTCCTAGACACCCCTTTCTTGAACTTAAAAATTCACATGTGCTTGTAACTGAACATAGCAGTGCTGGTGAGTTTTCTATTTCTTTAATTATAAAATAAACAAGCAAACATTTTTACGTGTACTTATCAAAACCACATTTAGCAACATTTTCAATAAAATCATTTTGATTTTAAAGTTTTCAAATAAAGTCTTGGTTCAAGACATTTGATTCAGATTAGGCCAGACAATAAGATTAGGTTTTCAGTAATTATAATTTATTATAATTGTTGTACAATATCAAGTAACATAAAAATTAATCTGTTACATAACAGGCAATTACCTGGAGTACATTGCTTCCATTTTAACCATGGATAGGCTGCCCATGCCTAACTGGCCATTACTGAGACTGCCTACAATCAAAGTAAAATCAATTAATCACCATTGCAGGACAGGTGGAAATTGTACAATGTCCTGTACGTTGAGCATACATCTATAGTCATTTATGATTTTCTTCTGTTACAGGGGCTCCAATGTGACATTTTCTTGCAGACAATGATGATTGACTGATTTAAGCAAATTAACAGTAAGTTTTGCTTCAAGTTTCTTATAAAGGAAACAGTTCCTGTGCATATATTCTATGGCAAAATGCTTCGAATGCATCCTCATTGCAAACCAGTCCTATTAGAAGTTTAAAATTTTACAGTCTATCATTAAACATCAGGTTATATATATTTTTTGTTATTAGTACAAGTATTATTAGTTACATATCAGTAATAGTATTAACAGTGTTTACAAGAGTACGTAACATGGGTGTATCAATGAGATTTCACAATAGGGTACATATGCCATGGCCAGTTCCTGAACAGCTACATGGATCAATGCCAAACTTTCTTGTAATCAGTTACTTTCAAGAGCAAATAAAGTGTGTCAAACTTTTTCATTTTCTAACACTGATAAAAATGGACACATGCAACCATTGCTGACACCAGTACATCACTTATTATGGCCCAACATAAATGGAAAACTGCAAAACATATTAAAGAGAATCAGAAGCTCAGAGAGAATACAAAGTCAGCACAGTTTAGGATAATGTAACAATACATGTGCTGTCTTGGAGTTCGATCTGAAACTTTGGTTACAGTTATTATAAGATGACTTTACATTTAAAAAAAAATGTACATCATCTGTGCAGCAAGTTTGTACCCTATAAACCTTTGTGGTAACATGAGAATGTATTTACAAGTCTAAAAATTGTATCTCGTTTCAGTAAAAAACACAATTCAGTCAGTGAATTTTTTGCAACAGGTTATTTTTTTTAATTTCTAAAACTTCATATATTTCAGTTTACTTTGAAGGATTTACTAGTGTCATTATTATACTTGACAGAGAAATGATAATATATAATCTACGACATAATAAGAGTACGATGCATAAATCGATAACTTTTCCACAACGAAACTTTAATCTTCATAAGGTTCATGATAACCGGTCTCTTGATCTTTCAGATCTTCATGGATACGTGTTTGCGGTATGCCTTAATTTTCTATTACCGGCGTCACACAATTTTCCACACTGTTCTAATCCACAATTAACACAAGTATATATAACGAACAAGAGCACCTCAGACGTACACAAATATTGCACATTCAAAGACGTCTCTCACAATCGAACGTTTCGCGGTTGATAGTATTCAACTCAAATGGTTTTTTATTATTTATAATCCAAAATACCATAGACTGTGTAAATAGTGTGTAAGTAAATAAATCGCACGTGAAATAACTTAGTAACGAGGTGTTTAAAATGCATTGAGGAGGTAGATATAGAGTCGGTAACTCGGTTCAAACGTTGCTGAGAAACTAAACAATACCAACGGATTCAAAATTCGCGAATTCAAACACTTATTCATTCGCCCGGAGCATTCCTTACCATCAACGCGTTGCCAACACGATTAAGATCAAGCACATTTAATATTGGCACAAACGGAACTGGGCTTTAGGGCGAATATTTGTTTGAAAGCAGTGAAATCTCGCTTCGCGTTCGAGCTTCCGTGGGGGCCGCCATTGTTGTTTCGTGTTCTCGTCCAATGAAACAGCGCGTTAAGGAAGCCATTCAACTGTCACTTGTTTTGTTGTACATTTCACAGGGTTCTCGAACAAGGAACGAAATCAAAACAATATTAAAAACTTCTAACAAATTGAAAATTAAATAAAAGGTTAACGTTTTATATCTGGCAATGCGACTTGGGTTTTTTGCCCTGAAAGAAAAAAACTATATTTATTGTTTATGTAAACACTCGGCAGATGATAGCTCAAGAACTACGCTGAAAATAGAAACTTTGACCTTGTCAAAAATGTTCAGTTATAAAAGTTTCTTCGCTTATAACTATATGTTTTGTTGACAAAAAGTGTTTTAAAATTCGTTTCGATCGGACCACGATATTAAAGTGTTAAATGAGTGTAAAATTTTAAGAGTTTGTTTCACGGCATCCATTCCGACGACATTCGACAATCACGCTTTAATATGTCAAAAATTCTACCAGATGGCGATGCCGGACTGTAGAGACTAAAAACACTTTATACACTTGAAAAAATAACTAGTCTAAATTTCGTAGCACTTCTATTATCTTCTATTTTTCATTATATTCTATCATCTTACTTTCTGAGCAGTAAAAGCTAGTGGTTACAAACCGGTATCTGACTACATGTTGTCTTGAAGTTGAAAAACACAAGCAAGTCGGCTGGATGGGACGTGTTTGGGCGCCCGTGTTTGGTCCTCGCATTTGGTAAATTACGAGTAGTTTCGATTTGTCAAAACGTTTGAATCTTAAACAACAGTAGAAAGAGCTCCATTAATAACAAGCGATTGCAATTGAGCTGTTACGACACTAACTGCATTGTAAGTAAACACACTCCTTCTCTCAGAGTAAATTTTCTATCACTATCAGGCAGTGAATGGTGATTCACTGATTGGACTTCTTTGACTGAACAGCCTCGCTGGTTCGATGATAAACAGCTCAACCACAAAGCGTCCGTACAGCGAACAACAACAGGTTCTCAGCACAAGCGTTTTTGACATGCATTGACGGTGGAATACTTCATCAGTAATTAACCGTTAGTGTGCAAAGTTACACTGAAAACGTACCTGCAATATGTTCTGGAGAATCCAGAGGAAGTTATTTCTCAAATCTCAGCTTCTTGAGGTGTCCCGCTTGACGTATCACAAAACACAATATCTTTCACCTGGAATCGCACTTCAATTGTTTCTTTACAATCCAGAACAAACTGACTGGATACGGGTTGTGTAGTAATCGCGCAGTGTGGTTTGGTGCGAATCACGCGGAGATTCCCGACTTCACAAATTATGCACAAACTCCTGGCGTACCAACAAGGCTACGTGTCAAAGCCTGTCATTGTGCACCATTGTTAAGTTGAGCAGATCGCTAGCAACGGATAAACTTTGAATATAAATGAGGTTGATTAAGAATTTAACAATTGTCGCCATTTTGAACCAGAAGTCACGCCAGGCGGCATGGATTGGGACCTAAATATTTTTAAATAGACACCGAGTTGTTTTTCTTACAGGAAACAACTCTTACTCTTTAATATTAATCTTGTTTTTGAGTTGTACAACTCGCAGGTGTCATTTCTTTGTGAAAAAACCCCGAGACACCTATCTATTACAACGGATACACGCTTTTTTATTAACCAGCAAATTTGGCCGAAGCTCGTTGTTCTTAAATTTTTTGGTGACTTGAGCTTCAAATTGTTCTTAAATTGTTCTTATTTCTGTATGTGGTTTAAATCGAATAAAAACTAAGCCTGAGGTATTGCAATACGTCACTGGAAAACAAATTTATTGGCGGGGGTATTTTGATCAGTGATTATCCGAGGATTAGTTTCATATTCAAACCCTTACCTCGGTCAAATTATGTTAAGCCTGCTGATTCTCCATAATCCAGATGTATCAGGAACATTACCCCATTTCTGCGAAGCAACTGCCATGTTAACCGAAAACTAAAACTCAGCCAAGGTTTTAAAAAGTTAGTTATCGAGTGTTCTTAAACTGTTCTAAATTTTGGCCAATCTGATCCTCGAGGTTCTTTTAAAGTTGTCCTTTAAAAAAAAGCGTGTAATAAAAAGAAACAGGGCCCTGATAAGGAGGTTGCTACAAGGCTTAGCTTGATAAGATTTTTTTTTATCTTTAGAAATTCATAATTAGCTTTATTCTCAAAGGCCTACCAAGGCAAAAGGACTACAACATTTAGCAATTTCAAGCAAACTTAATGACTGTATTTAACTGGTAAAACTAGGCAGTTTATGGCCTGATAAACGAACGCAAGTTTATTAGTTATTAATATAGTAGTTTTTATATGTACCACCGCTAAGTCACATTTCTCCATCGAAAGATATACAGCTTTTATTAAAGAAAAAATGCTGGCCTTATTAGATAATGGCGCTGTTGGCATATTTATTTCCGGTGCTTCGCATAAGTTTGAATGGGGGCTAAAGGCGGTGTTACACGCTGCAATTTTTCGTGCAGCAAGTCTCGCAACGCCGTTGCGAAACTTGCTGCATGAATCGTTGCAGCGTGTAACACCCCTTGCAATGGTTAAAACTGATGCGAAACTTGCTGCAACAATCGTT